>CAUYQV010003600.1:0-31256 GCA_963574575.1 Galagoides demidoff
CCCCCTGGGTAGAGTGCCATGGCATCACAGCTCATAGCAACCTCCAACTCCTGGGCTCAAGCGAGTCTCCTGCCTCCGCCTCCCAAGTAGCTGGGACCACAGGCACCCGCCACAACGCCCGGCCATTTTTTGGTTGCAGTCCTCATTGTTGTTTGGTGGGCCGGGGCTGGGGATTCGAACCCGCCACCTTAGGTGTACGTGGCTGGCGCCTTAGCCGAGTGAGCCACAGGCGCCGAGCCAATGAGCAGTAATACTTTAAATGGAATCTTTTTTCTGAATAATAGCTCTCAACGGTGGGCTTAAGATATTCAGTAAACCAACTGCATGTGCTATTCAGTAAACCAAATTCAGGCTTTATTGACCCACTTACAGAGCACAAACAGAGTAGATTTGGCATCATTCTTAAGGGCCCTAGGATTTTCAGAAAGGTAAATGAGCATCAGCTTTAACTTAAAGTCACCAGCTGCATTAGGCCCTAACAAAGGAGTAAGCCTGTCCTTTAAAGCCAGGCCTTAATTTCTCTCTAGCTAGAAAAGTCTTAGATGTCAGCTGTTTCACCTACATTGAAAATCTGTTGGTTGGTAGTCACCTTCGTCAATGATCTTAGGTAGATCTTCTGGGTTACTCACTGCAACTTCACCATCAGCACCTGTTGCTTCACCTTGCACTTTTATGTCATGGAGACGGCTTCTTTCCTTAATCCTCATGAACCACCTCTGCTGGCTTCAAACTTTTCTTCTGTTCATATTCTCACACTTTTCCAGTTTGTAATGGAGCACCCTGTGGGCGTGTATCTGTCTGTGTTTCTCTCTGTTGCCACCTACCCTTATCTCTTCCTTCCCTCTGCTGGTCTCATTTCTCATTCAACAATTCAGAGAATGTGCCTCAGGGAGAGATAATTCCTCTTTTTAATCTCCAGGTCTGGCTAAGCCCCACAAGTGTTCTATGGCTACAGTGGGACTCCTCTTTCTGGCTCTTGTGGCTCAGACCCATGGTTGATTCAATCAGAGATCGTGAGTGTCTGGTGAAGGAAGCCTCATCTTGTTTTCCTGTCGTCCACAGCTCTGTGCTCTGGCTCACTTCCTGGAGAACATGTGCCTATAATGGGCACTGAACTTCCCATCTCAGCTCTGCACCTGCAGCTTTAGGGGTCTTGGCAAGGCCTCCTATGGTGCCTCAGTTTCCTTCCCACATGCTTTTCCTGCCTCAGCTCTGTGTCCAATTGCAGCAGATCTATTAAGTGAAAGCTGTAGACACACAGGTCCATGTCTATGCTCTCGCAGGCCAGCACCTCGGGGAAGGTGCTCACCCAGAGAAAGGTGCAGCTGAGAAACCTGTAGTTGCTGGTGGCCGAGTGGATGTTGGACTAGGAGCTGCAGTCGTCCTTCCCCGCCTGGCTCAGGCTCCCCAGGCTGCTGGAAGGGGAGGCCTCCACGGCGTGATGCGGCAGGACAGCCTGCTTTATGTTCTCGTGCAGGGACAGGTTGGAGGACCCATCGGCCAGAAGCTGGGACTTCTGATGGATGACCTTTGCCTTCAGGCGAATGCAGTGATATAGCTGTTAGAAAGAGTCTCTCTTTCCTCTAGCAGTGGTTCTCAACCTTCCTAATGCCGCGACCCTTTAATACAGTTCCTCATGTTGTGGTGACCCCAACCATAAAATTATTGTCGTGGCTACTTCATAACTGTAATTTTGCTACTGTTATGAATCGTAATGTAAATATCTGATATGCAGGCTGTATAGAGCAGCCTCGTTTCTGGACATCTGTGCTTCTTGCTTCTGCCTCCTTGGTAGGAAGCCGGTTTCCGAGGAGTCTGGACATTGGACTCCAAGTTCTTGAGCAGATGTTGAGCATCGTCCTTCTGGTGCCAGCACCGCAGCTGAGCTAGAGGCCGAGGCCCAGGCCCAGCGGAGCACGGCGGGGGCCAGCAACACAGGCGCCAGTCCTATCACGTCCCGCCGAGCAGCAGCCGCGCGTCCCCTGGCCGCCGAGCATCTTGCCCGGGCCCGCGGCTGGCTGCACCGACCCCACCAGGACGGCGACGCGGGGCTCCAAGCCCAGACCGGCCGGGAGCGCAGCGCGCTCCTGCAACTTTCCAGCCTGCGTGCTCTCCAGAAATTTGTTCTAACGTTTTGGTGACCAGAAATCTAAAAGCCAGGTGCGAGCAGGGCCATATTCCCTCCAGAGGTTCTAGGGGAGATTCCAGCTTCTGGTGGCCACTGGCTGGTATTCCTTAGCTCATGACAGCATCACTCCAGTCTCTGCCTAGGTCTTCTCATAGCCTCTCTCTTCTGTGTGTCTAGCCTATCTCTTATAAGGACTCTTCTGAGGGCATTTAAGGTCTACCCAGATAATCCAGGATCATCTCCTCATCTCAAAATTAACTTAATTACATCTGTAAATAATTTTTTTTCAAACAAAGTAACGTTCATAGGTTCCTAGGGTTAGGACTGGACTTACCTGTGGGAGCCATTTATCAGCCAACTGCACTAACTGCTCTATTTTCCACAACTCCCCTTATATACCCACACAAAATATTTTGAGAAATGGTGACTTGAGGAAAATATGCTTTTAGAAAGAAGGGGGTGTAGATAGGAGTAGAGTACAGGAAGAAATAACTTGGAAATTTAAAAGAATATTATGCTGGCTAGGCCTGCCTCAGGCTGGGAAGGATGGGGCTGGATATTGACCAAGCTCTCCTGTTGATTCTTTCTGTGTGTTGAGGACTGGGATAACATACAAATCCATGGAGAGGTAATATGCCTAATGGAGAGTAATGACTATGCTGTGCTTCTCATTTAATTAGGCTGGGGATAGTGTCTGGTTTTCAAGAGCTCTCCAGGTAATTGTAATGCACATCAGGAGTGGAAAACCAGGAGGCAATAATGTTGAGGCAGAGAATTTCAAAACAGCTGTTAATGGATATTATCTTTAAGAGTAGTGACATGGTTCATAACATTGACATCAATAATTAACCCTCTTAACTTTCTCAGTGAGATAATAAAGAATGTGAAAGAGCCAGGAACACTGGCTGCCATGGAAGAGAGGGTGCTCACCAAGTGTGAGGTGCAGCAAAAAGTGCAGGAGAAAACGTGTTGCTGGAGCCACCAGTGTTCCACAGCCTCAGCCCCTAGACGGAGAATACAGGGTCGGGGAAGCAGGGACAATAGAGAACCAGCAGAGAGCTGCCAGGAGTTGCCTGGAAGAAGAAAGAGATGGGGTTTTGTTGTTGTTTTGTACATTTTAAAAAATGAAAGCCCATGGCCTGGGTCAAGGAGTGGGTTAGTGGCCTCTACTTCCTGTGCTCCAGAAAGACCAGAGAAAAGTTGCCAGGACTAGTGAGGCTGAGGCTGGCGCTCTGCAAGAGAAGTTGACTTTAATTAAGATGGGCAAAATGCTTTCAGTGCCAAAGTACTAAAGGCACAGGTGAGGTTCAAGCTAACTGGTATGAGGCCACACAAAGGATTGACTTATAACTTTTTAAGGCTGGCACTTCCAAAAAGAATAAGCCTTCCTTTCTCTACTGGGACTTATCTAGGGTTGTCCTAGCCACTATCTCCCTACGCCTCTTAGTTTCCTGGGGAAGTAAGCCTGGCAGACATTTTTTTCCCTCAGTTTTTCTTTTCTTTCTTTCTTCTTCTTCTTCTTTTTTTTTTTTTTTTTGTAGAGACAGAGTCTCACTTTATCACCCTTGGTAGAATGCCATGGCATCACACAGCTCACAACAACCTCCAAATCCTGGGTTTAGGCGATTCTCTTGCCTCAGCCTCCTGAGTAGCTGGGACCACAGGCGCCCGCCACAACGCCTGGCTATTTTTTTGTTGCAGTTTGGCCAGGGCCAGATTTGAACCCGCCACCCTCTGTATATGGGTCTGGCACCCTACCCACTATACCACAGGTGCTGCCCTCTCATTTTTTCTTATTGCAGCAAAATATACATGACATAAAAGTGATTACTTTTTTAATTTTTTTTTTTGACAGTGACTCACATACGTTGCCATGACAGGCATTGTATTCTTCACATATAGAACATCACATTTAACCTCAAAGTCCCAAATCAAACCATTTTATTATAGTGAAAGGATAAAATAGGATGATGGCTTTGAAGCTGTTTTTTATAAACCTTAAAATTGTAGATTATTTTGAATAATAGTAAATATCAGGAGGAATTCTTAGTCCATTTATGTTGCTATAAAGGAATAGCTGAGGCTGGGTAATTTATAAAGAAAAGTGGTTTGGGCTGGGCACAGTGGCTTACCCCTATAATCCTAGCACTGCCAAAGTGAATGGATTGGCTGGGCTCATGAGTTCGAGACCAACCCCAGCCAGAGTGAGATCCCATCTCTAAAAATAGCCTGGTATTGTGGTGGGTGCTTGTAGTCCCAGCTACTTGGGAGGCTGAGGCAAGAGAATTTCCTAAGCCCAGGAGTTGGAGGTTGCTGTGAGTTGTGACACCATGGCTCTCTACCTAGGGTGACAACTTGAGACTCTGTCTCAAAAAAAAAAAAGTGAGATAATAAAAATTGCTATCACTTCTGGTTTTACTTATAGCCCAAAGCATCCTAATTAATCCAGTATGTCAGAGTAGACAAAAGGAAAGCAGAGGTTAGCTGAAATCAAGTGAAGCAAAGGTCATGAGGCTGGAGCCAGTGTCCACATCACACAAGTTTGTGCCTGAAGTGAGGAAGGCCCAGGCTCTACGTTTTATGACCACATGAGTAAAGAAGTTGATTAGGAAAGCCAGAGCCAGATTTGTCAGTCCAGGCTGAAGTATGCTATTCTGTGATAAGAAAAAAAAAAGAGCCCCAAAGAGTCACTCAATCAGAACTTCATTTCTAACTCATACTAGATGTGCAACATGGGCTGGTATGGGCTTGGTTCATGTAGTCACCCAGGGACCCAGACTGATGATGGCCCCATCTCGGCACACAATCTCATGTTCACTGCAGCAGTGGGATGAGAACGAAAGGAATTGCACATTGTCTGTTAAAGCTTCATTGGCCAAAGCAAGCTACACATTCACACTCAACTCCAAAAGAGGCCCAAGCGAAGTGCAGTCCAGCCACAGGCCCAGGAGAATCTGCTTGTAGCTCTAGCAGCTTTCAACTCTCATCTCTACCCAAGACTTCCCTTTTTTTTTTTTAAATTATTTGGGATTCATTGAGGGTACAAAGAATTAGGTTACACTGATTGTATTTGTTACATAAAGTCCCTCTTATAATTGTGTCTCACCCCCAAGAGTTGTGCCATACACTGTAACCCCCATCCCTCTCCCTCCTCACCTCTCACCAATCCCTCATTCCCCTACCCCCCACCTTGTATTAGATCATCTACTGCCTTCATATTAGAATTGAGTACATTGGATTCTTCTCCATTCTTGTGATGCCTTACTAAAAAGAATGTGTTTCAACTCCATCCAGGTTAATACAAAAAATGTAAAGTCTCCATCTTTTTTAGTGACTGAATAGTACTCCATGGTATACACATACCATGACTTTTTTTTTGATATACAATAATTATTTTATGTAAACATGTTTCAGTATAATTTAACAGCTCAAACTTAAGTAAAAGTACATATATTCTATGTTCTTAATTGCAAGATTTATTTATGGAAAAAAATGAGGAAATATGTCTAATTACTATTTTACACAGTATCTTTATGTATACATTTTTATCTTTTAATATCTTGTATAAATACTATTAAGGAAACAATGTTTTTAGAATGTGAGATTATGATTGTTATATTCTTTTCTGTAGTTTGTAATACGTCTGTAGTAGGGAATGACTTTTACAGCTAAAATATTCTTATTTTATGCTTATGTCTATATTTGAGGTTTTAAATATGTATACAGATTTCACATAAAAGTATACAACTCAGTGATATTTTATAAACCAGAACTCATATCTACAAGCAAAATATTATCAGCACCCCAGAAGCTTGCCTTGTGCTCCCTTTCAAGGGTAGTTGCTGTCATGACTTCTATTTCTTTTCTTTTTCTTTAACGCAAAACTGGAATAGGTGTTATGACTTCTAAAAGCACAGATTAAGGCCAGGCACGATGGCTCATGCCTGTAATCCTAGCACTCTGAGAGGCCGAGGTGGGTGGATTGCCTGAGCTCAGGAGTTCAGGACCAAGATCCCATCTCTAAAACTAGCCAGGCATTATAGTGGGTGCCTATAGTCCTAGCCACTTGGGAGGCTGAGGCAAGAGGAACACCCAAGCCCTAGATTTTAGGTTTCTGTGAACTATCACACCACGGCACTCCCCGGAGGGCGACCAGGTGAGACCCAGCCTCAAAAAAAGAAAAAAAGCACTGATTATTTTCTCCTGTTTTTATACTTTATATAAATATCATACAGTATTCTTTTGTGACTGGCTTCCCTTGCTCAATATTATATTTATGAGATTTATCCATATTGCTATATGTAGTTATAGCTCATCCTTTCTTCTTGTTACATAATATTCCATTGTGTGAATAAACCGTAATTTATTTATTCAATCTAAAGTTCTTGGGTATTTGGGTAGTTTTAAGTTTCCGGATATTATGAGTAGGGATGTCATAAACTTTCCATTCCAGGTCCTTTGGTGAACACAGGCTTGTGCTTCTGTAGGGAACATAGCCAGGTTTGGGATTGTTTGATTAAGGTTCAGCTTTAGTAGATACTTCCAGATGACTTTTTCCAAAGTGGGCTGTACCAATTTACAATCACACCAGAAGGTAATATGTGAGGATTTCCATTCCTCGACATTCTTACCAATACCTGATGTGTATTAGGGTTCTATTGATTTTATGAGTATGTGTGTATGTGCCTATGTGTGTTATGCATACACACACACACTGCTGACTCTTGAACAACAGGGTGGTGGGTGTTTAAGGGTGGCTCCCTGCAGTTTAAAATCTGCATAAGGCTTTTGACTCCCCCCAAATTTTACCAATAACCCTCTGTTGACCAGAAGCCTTACTGATGACAAAATGGTAAATTAACATGTGTTTTGCATACTATATGTATTATATATTGTATTCTTATAGTAAAGTAAGCTAGAAAGTTCAATTCATAATTGCCAAGTTGTGGAAGCAACCTAAGTGCCCATCAAGCCATGAATGGATCAATAAACTGTGGTTTATGTACACATGGAATACCATGCAGCCATTAAAAAAGATGGAGACCCTACATCCTTTATATTTACCTGGAGTTAAAACACATTCTTCCCAGTAAAGCATTGCAAGAATGGAAAGATAAATATCCAATGTACTCCATACTAACATGAAATCAATATATAAACAATTTCATGTTCCTAAGAACAATAAAACACTATTATAGTCCAGTTCGGGAATAGAGGGAAGTGGGAGGGGGAGGGGGGGAGGACTTATGGCAGAAGGAGGGAGGTCATGAGGTGGGATCTTACCTAATGTGCACATTGTGAGGGTATATAACATGCCCCTTGGGTGAGGGGCTCCTCTACAAATGGAACTTTATTCTGGAAGTGAGAACAATGTAACCTAAATATTGTACCCTCATATTAATTTGAATAAAGTTAAAAATAATAAAATAAAAAATCCAAATGCAATCTTTAAAAAAATAAAGTAAATAAGAAAAAAGAAAAGGTTATTAAGAAAGTCATAAGGAAGAGAAAATGTATTTACTCTTCATCTCTTCATTAAATAGCAGTTGATTATCATAAAGGTCTTCATTCTTTTTTTTTTTTTTTTGGCCAGGGCCAGCTTTGAACCTGCCACCTCTGGTATATGGGCTGGCGCCCTACTCGGTTGAGCCACAGGTGCCGCCCAAGGTCTTCATTCTTATTGGTTTCATGTTGAGTAGACTAAGGAGGAAGAAGAGGGATTGATTTTGCTCTCTCAGGGGTGGCAGAGGCAGAAGAAAGTTCACATGTAAGTGGAACTGCAGACTTCAAATCCATGTTGTTTGAGTCAGCTGTGTACACACACACACACACACGCGCGCGCATATATATACATACTAAGAAAGGGAGAAAGATTTATGATAGCTATTGGCTCATTCATTATGGAGGCCAAGAAGTCCTATGATCTGTTTGGAGAACCAGGAAAGCTGCTGGTGTAACTCAGTCTAACTCTGACAGCCAAGAACCAAGAAAGCCAATGGTTGGTTGCTTGTAATTAGAAACACTGCTGGACTCATATACTATAATATCTGTGAAATACTACATAGATTTTTTTATTACTTTTATTTTTCTTATTTTTTAACATGCTATAAAACAAGATACCTTTTAGTCGATTTCTAGCACACAGCATACATTCATCAGTGCCCAGTAAAATAAGAAAGAATGCCAACATAGAAAGCACTTTTGCCTACATAGTACAAGCAACTAAACACACAGCATATAATACTTTGATCTTTAAGTGGGTAATCATGGAAGTTCTAAGATCGTGTCCACTAGGTTAGCCTGAGTATTTCATCTATAAAAGTATTTTTTCAAAAATAATGCTTAAAAGAGACTTCTAGAAACAGTGGGACTTCATCAGGACCAACAGACGACATAGTGATACAAGGACTGCAAATATTAAGACTAGGGAGTTGATTTTCACAGGTAGCTTTTAGGTAAGGGACATCTCTTTTAGTTAATTCTTACAGCCAGGATAATCTGTGACCAAAGGAGATTCAGAAATCTCAAGATGGGCAATTAGCTTGAGTAACACCCTAAATCAGGGGTCCTCACACTTTTTAAACAGGGGGCCAGTTCACTGTCCCTCAGACCATTGGAGGGCTGGACTGCGGGCCCCTGGATGAGTCAGCTGCTAAGCAGGACAGGCAGCAGTGGCAAAAACACCCCGTGGGCCAGATAAATGTCCTAAGTGGGCTGCATGTGGCCCATGGGCCATAGTTTGAGGATGTCTACCCTAAATAAATACTCAAAAACTCCATTGATTCTGAAACTCTGACCCACGTGAAAAAGAACTGTGAGTGCACAAAAAAATTCATGCAAAGCCTGCTGGGACAAATAGGGTTTGTGATGGGGGGTTATTCCACACTGTTGATACACCAACATGTATGTTGGGGAAGGGGCCCCCAAGCGGAGACTCACTCAGAAGCACCTGAGTGAAGGATCTTACTGAGGGGGAGGAAAGAAGAGAGGGAGTACTATGTTTAATGAATAGGAGAAGTTGTTACAGGAGAACTAGGTCCTGGAGGGTTAGGTCAATTTGTTTTTGACCCATCAGTACTTAACATGATTGCAGGACGGAGTCAGTCTTTCCCAGATGTATTAGTTGAGCCTATTGGCCTCTTGGGCTGGTGACAATCCAGAATGATCCCATTCATTGGCAGGATGTGGGACCTAATGCTGCAGATTGTTCTGGGAAGTTGGCACAGAAGATGATTTCCACAATGAAGTCACCACTAAACCACTGCTTAAGTCCAGTCCCTGGCCTTCTTTTTCGGCTCTATAGTCCAGGAACATTTCTTTAAAAGCCAGAAAATCCATAAATGTGAGCAGCATGTTGAATATGTCACCAGCCACTTCATCCTTTATGGTACTGTAACACTGTTGTGAAGGCTGCCATGTTAAATCCAGGGATCTGCTCTAGCAGCTGTTCTTCAATGCACTTTCCTACCAGAGAAATACATTCATTAAAAATAGGTATATAGGTAAGGTGACCAGACATCCTGCTTTTGGCAGGACAGTCCCGATTTTTAACAATTTGTCCTGCGTCCTGGGCGTTTTAATAAAAGTCCCGATTTTTGGAGCTAGTCCAGGTCAAAAACGGCGGCGGCTGCGTTCAGGCTTCTGGGCTGTTGGGTCGGTTCCGCCCACAGCTGGGGCGGCCCCTCTCGAGTTGTGCCCCTGAGGAGGGCTCAGCTTGCATGTGGAGGGCCCTCACCTTCTTCGTCGCCCTTCCCCGGGTGGGAGTGAGTATGCTGAATGTCTACTTGAAATCCTGCCACGGAGAACACGAGAGACCTGAGTTCATCCCTTACTCCCATCTTTGCATCAGGACCAAGCCCTTTCCCTGGGGAGATGGTAACCATACTATTCCACAACCCTCACGTAAATCCGCTTCCATCTGGTTATGAAGATGAATAAAGAGAACCTAGATGACTACCCAGACATTGGGGACCACAGCACCAGTTTGGACCATTACTCTGCACATGGACCAGAGAAAGTGTACGGGACCTTAAGCTCACCTTATGATTACCAGTCTTCCATCCCTTTACTTGTGGCAGGAGATGGCTTAAATAAATAAACTAAGATTGGTCAAAAAAAAAAAAAAAAGAAAGAACCCTCCCCAATGGTGTCCCGCTTTACCAATGTTAAAATCTAGTCACCTTATGTATAGGTGAGTTTATTCTCTTCTGTGTCTTCAAATTCCTGGTAATACTTGTCCATGAAATTTCTTTGTAACAACTGGAACTCGTCATCCATGATGATGTGTTCTAAATATCCAACCACAGCATCAAATTTGGCATCAGAGGTGGAGTAAAAGGACAACACGAAACTCTCCTTTTTGAAGGCGTCCATTGTCGCAGCTGCTGTACCCACCCTTTTGGGCTAGCGAGCCAGGTGGGCTCTTACCCAGCCCGGAGCCCTGGGGCCTGCCCAGCCTCCACTTTGCTTCGCATCGAGGGCACTGCAGTCGGCTGGCTGGGAGGGACCCCCACTGGCCCGGCCGCGGGCCGCTCACTGCCCAGCCAGGTCAGAGCCTGCACGCGAGGCTCGACCACAGGCTACCCGTCTGTGGCCACATGCCAGCCGGGCCACTACACTCCGCCAGGCTGCTCTGCGCATGCCACTACCGTTGCAGCCCTTGGTCCAGGCGTTAGTTACCGACCACCAGATATTTTTTATTACTTTTAGAGCTTTAATAACTTTGGAATGTGCTTAACATGTTGGTTTTCTTTTTATTTTATCCACTAGTACTCTATATAGTTCTTAAAATTTGTCTCCAGAACAAGGTAGAAGGCATAAAACAATTAAAAAACTGTCTACACATAAATACACATGTTTATATATAAATTAAGTGTAATTTAAAGAAATAAGTAGAGAATATTATTAGCGTTTTCCTAATGGCAGGCTTTTGAGCAAAGGAGGACTCATGTTTAGCACAGTGCCTGTCTCACAGGGGCTTGGCATATATTTATTAAGTGGGGGAAACAATAAGAAATTTCGCTATCAGGTTTTTCTCTTTTCACATTTTGTTGGGAGCTTCTCTCAAGTTAACGTCATATAGATGAGTCAGAAAGGAGAAAGGTAAAATTGTGAAATCACTGGAAAAATAAGTATTATGTATTTTAGTAATTTTTTTACAGGACTTATTTTGGGAGAATGTAATTATTCAAATATCCATTAAAAAACAAATAGTAATTATAATAAAGATGTATTAGTGAAATAAGAAATTTTGCAATAATGGCAGCACCTGAGGCTGGCAGGTTCGAATCTGGCCTGGCCCTGCTAAACAGCAGTGACAACTGCAACAAAAAAATAGCCAGGCTCCACTGCGGGTGCCTGCAGCTCCAGTCACCTGGGAGGCTGAGGCAAGAGAATCACCAAGCCCAAGAGTTTGAGGCTGCCATGTGCTGCGATGCCATGGCACTGAGGGCAAACCACAGTTTGTTAATCCATTCCTGGGTTAGTGGGCATTTAGGTTGTTTCCACATTTTGGTGATTGTAAATTGAGTTGCGATAAACAGTATAGTGCAAATGTCCTTATGATAAAAAGATTTTTTTCTTCTGGGTAGATGCCTAGTAACAGGATTGCAGGATCAAATGGGAGGTCTAATTTGAGTTCTTTGAGGATTCTCCATACTTTCTTCCAAAAAGATGGTATTAGTTTGCAGTCCCACCAGCAGTGTAAAAGTGTTCTTTTCTCTCCATCTCCACACCAGCATCTGCAGCTTTGAGACTTTGTGATATGGGAAGACTTCATTTTTAGGTGGCTTGGAGGGCAAGGAGAAGACCTGGATTTCTAAGAGCCCATGTGGCCAACAACAGAGTGATGCAGGACAGGTGGTGCCACAACCTGCTGCCTTAGTCCTGGCGGTCTCCATGCTGTGCTGGCTGGAGGAACCAGCTTGCTGGAAGGGCTGGACACCTGCAGGAAACACTAGAGCCTTGCTGTCTCCTCCCCATGCACTTTTGGATAGTCAATTTCATGGATGGCTCCTTGCTGTCTCCTCATGTGTGTTTCCAGGGCCTGAGAGTTCTGGCACCTTGCTGCTGATTGGACAACTGGCTTTAACCGACAAGACCTATGCCCTAAAAGTCAACATTGAGTTCGGCCAAAACAACACCCTCCAACTATATAAACTCCTGAGCAGAGAGCCCCAGGACAGACCTCCAAGAGGGAGGAGGAGACCTTGTTCCCCTCCAGGGTTCTCTCTGCCAGGAGCTTTGGTTATTTTTGTAAGTTATAAGTTTTGTTTCTGTGAATAAACCCTGTCTTACCATTGATCCTGTGGTCCGTGGAATGAAGAGGTGGGCCATCTGTTCTAACCCCATCCTCTACCACCCATGGCATGGGAACACACATGAATACCCAATGCGCTCAGGGCTACCTTCCAGCCCTGGAATGGAAATAGTTATGCTGGAAACAATGACAGGAAATTAAGAAGCATTATTTTCCTCTGTAGGTCATATTTCTTTCCTACTGCTAAGTTACAATAAACTTAGTGGCTTTAAACAATACAGATTTATTATCTTACAGTTCTATCTAGGTAAGAAGTGTGAGATGAGTCTTGCCAGACTAAAATCAATATGTTGGCAGGATCGTGTTCCTTCTGGTGGTTCTAGGGAAGGGTCTGTTTCCTTGCCTTTTTCAACTTCTGGATGTCACTCACATTCCTTGGCCCACAGCCCCTTCCTCCATCTTCAAACCTGGCAACATTAGGCCAAGTCCTTCTCCCACTGCCATCTCTTTGGTTCGTTTATTCTGCCTCCATCTTCCACTTAGAAGAACCCTGTGGGCCTGGTGTGGTGGTTCACACATATAATCCCAGCAGTTGGGAGGCGAGGCCGGTGGATTGCCTGAACTCACAGGTTCGAGACAAACCTGAGCAAGAGCAAGACCTTGTCTCTAAAAATAGCTGGGCATTATAGTGGGTGCCTGTAGTCCCAAATCTGTCTGAAAGAAAAAAAAATAAAGAAGGACCCTGTTATTACATTGGGCCTACTTGGATAATCCAGGAGAATCTCCCCATTAAAAAAGTCAGCTGATTGGTAACCTTAATTTCCACTCTTCCCTTTGACATGTAATGGAACATTTTTACAGGTTCTGGGTTAGGATGTGGACATCTTTTGTAGTGGGGGAATTATTTTACCCACCACCCAGGCCTAGGAAGATAAGGATCTCCCTTCTAGGGGGAAAAGTGACAATGTCACCTGGAAATACCCAGTAAATACATGATGTGGGGCTATAGACCCATTTATGCATTTTAATGTTAGACTGAGGACAGTGCCTATGGCTCAGTGAGTAGGGCAGTGGTCCCATATACCGAGGGTGGTGGGTTTGAACCCGGCCCGGGCCAAACTGCAACAAAAAAATAGCCAGGTTTTGTGGTGGGCACCTGTAGTCCCAGCTACTCCAGAGGCTGAGGCAAGAGAATTGCCTAAGCCTAGGAGTTGGAGGTTGCTGTGAGCTGTGATGATACAGCACTCTACAGAGGGCAATAAAGTAAGACTCTGTCTCTACAAAAATAAATAAATATAAATAAAAAAATAAAGTTAGACTGAATGTTGGCACTTTTTTTTTCTTTTTTAGAGACAGAGTCTCACTTTGTTGCCCTCGGTAGAGTACTGGAGAGCCCCAGCTCACAGCAACCTCCAGCTCTTGGGCTTAGGTGATTCTCTTGCCTCAGCCTCCCTAGTAGCTGGGACTACTTGGGAGGCTGAGGTAGGCACCCTCCACAACACCCGGCTATTTTTTTTCTTGCAGTTTGGCCAGGGCTGGGGTTTGAACCCGCCACCCTTGGTATATGGGGCCGGCTCCCTACTCACTGAGCCACAGGCACTGCCTGAATGTTAGCATTTTCAAATTAAGCATTTAAATATGTAAGCACCAATATTGCTTTATTCTAATATTGTATCAGATTTAATTATCCCATTCCATAGCCAATCAGCATATCCTTTTAGGTACATAGGCTGAAGCCTGTGTTTTCTCTCCTAATATTTTCCCCCTTCTCCCCATGCCCTACCAAAATGAAGCCAGTTCTGTGCTTGATTGCCTCAGGGGAGGTATATAACCTGGCTAGAGAAAGGAGAGGGAGGAGAAAGAGAATGGTGGGTTCCTGGGCCCTGCTTCCCAGTAGCACTCTGAAGAGGTGATAATTCCCCAATAGAGGAGTGCCCCCACCCCCACCCCCGCTTTGTGTGAGGGAGATGCACCAGAAACAGCAGACTGCCAAGCTGAGCTGCCTGACCAATTTCCTCAGCTACCACAGAAGCAGCAATGAACAGGGGACAATGAATGGCTTAGTGGAAACTTACAAAAGACAAAGAGCAGACAAGATCCCCTCCCATCCCCCAGATGTCTGGTACTGTGAAAGGTCCCAAGACCTTTTCTCGACATCAAGGAGGCAAGAACTTCGAGAATGACTCAGGTAGAATTTCCCACACCCTGTTGAGATGGGGTGCAGAATCAAAATTAAGTTGATTTAGAAAACAATACAGGGAGGCAACGTTTCTTACAGAACTAGATGTGTAGTCTAGGACTAATAACAAGAAAGACAGACACATCTTTCAGTCTATTGAGGAGTTTGGGCATAGTAGAAGAGAAAGCAGAGGGAACTCATGCTTTGTATATGGGAAGTCACAAGATTAATGTGAAGCTTTTGAGTTTCATCATCCACATCAGAGAATACAATGTTCTTCACAGAGCAGTTTATACACAATAGCATAGGAAGACTGACAGAGTGAAAAACAGTTGGGGTGCTCTAAAGAACATCTATACAAATTGGAATAGCCTTTTTGGAGAGTAATTGGGAAGTATCTAGGCACCAGGTGCATTTGCTATGATTCAGCAACCTTCCCAGCACAAGCGCTCAGAAATATATGTACCAAGGACGTTCTTTTTTTTTTTTTTTAAATATGGAACGCTTCACGAATTTGCATGTAATCCTTGCGCAGGGGCCATGCTAATCTTCTCTGTATCGTTCCAATTTTAGTATTTGTGCTGCCAAAGCGAGCACCCAAGGACGTTCTTAAATAGGTTCCCTCCTCTCTAGCTTTCCTGCCGTGGCTCAAGTCTGCATCGTGACCCACTGCAACAGCCTCTCTATTAACACTTTTTTTTTTTTTTGCATTTTTTAGCTGGGGCTGGGTTTGAACCCACCACCTCTGGCATATGGGGCCGGCGCCCTACTCCTTTGAGTCACAGGCACTGCTCTCTATTAACACCTTTTATTCAGTTTTTAACCACACCAGTGAGAATCAAAATTGTCAAGTTTTTCAATGGCAATTTTTCCACACCAGAAGGTAGTTATGACTCTCATAGTAGAAGAAACATATTGGGCTTTTCCTGCCTTTAAAATGTTTATCGGATCCTGTATTTCTCACAGGCTTTTGAAACATGTAGAAAATAAGTAAGAAATATTCCAATGAAGGAAACATATCAAATGTTAGTAAAAAGTGAGACACATTCCTTTGGGGAAATGGCTGTTAAAAAAAATCCAATCTGTGTATGCAAAGTAAGTAAGGAAATTCAGTCTGTTTTTCTTCTTTAAAAATTCATTACTGGCCTAAATTGTAATTGAGTGAGTGCAGCAGGTGTGGAACTCCAAGTTGGCCACCATGGAGAAGAGCCTGCAGATATTCCAGAGGAGGCAGCATTGGCAGAAGAACACATTTTTGTGATAGGGAGGGAGCTAAGGTAGTCAGAGGACAGGGATATCTCCCATTTACCTTGAAGACTCCATGTCAGTAAAACAGTTTTTTTCTCAGATCCATCATCTCTGTTGTGACAGTGACTAAAATGCCTCCATTAGCCAGGCAGTGTAGGGCACATGTAGTCCCAGCTACTTGGGAGGCTGAGGTAAGAGAACAACCTAAGCCCAGGAGTTGGAGGTTTCTGTGAGAGCTGTGATGCCACGGCACTCTATGGAGTATGACAAAGTGAGACTCTCTCAATAAAATAATAATAATAATAATAAAAATTGTTACTGGCTTGGAGCCTGTAGCTCAGTGGTACCAGCCACATAAACAGGAGCTGGTGGGTTTGAATCCAGCCTGGGACTGCCAAACAACAAACAACAATGGCAACTAAACCAAAAAATAGCCCAGCATTGTGGTGGGCATCTGTAGTCCCAGCTACTTAGGAGGCTGAGGCAAGAGAATCGCTTAAGGCCAAGAGTTGGAGGTTGCCATGAGCTGTGATGCCACAGTACTCTACCTGGGGTGACATAGTGTGACTCTTTCTCCAAAAAAAAAAAAAAGTCATTACTCCTAAAATACTATTCCACAAAATTGGAAGTGAAGGACTCAAGGTCAGGAAAGAGAAGGGATGGGGAAGGAGCACACATCATTAACACAAGAAGTGAAATGGTAGCCAGGCGTTGTGGTAGGTGCCTGTGGTCTCAACTACTTGGGAGGTTCAGGCAAGAGAATTGCCTAAACCCAAGAGCTGGAGGTTGCTGTGAGCTGTGATGCCATAGCACTCTACCAAGGGTGACAAAGTGAGACTCTGTCTCTAAAAAAAAGAAGAAGAAGAAGAAAAAGAAGTGAAATGGTACAAACATAAGTAGTTTATAACAGACTAGGATCATACTCCTAAGATAGCAAAGGCTGATTGAAGAAATTCACCATTTTGCAGGCGTTAGGGTGTGAACTGCTGTGTGAAGATCAGTGAGGAACAATTCACTGCCTTGGAGCAGTCCCCCTTCCCACTCCAAATCCTGGTTTCTGCACCATGCCTCCACAGGGAAGGCCTCTCATTTTACCACCCAGCTCACCTCAAGGGCCTCCAGGTGCCTGAAGGCAGTTATCTCAACGGTCCCCTTCCCTGGCAGCTCGAGTCTTCTCTTCCACATTCAGGTGGACCTCACCACTGAACATGATGGGCCTGTTGCTAAGGACCTTCTGAACAGGATCAGAATCATCAAAAAAAACAACGAAACCAAAATTGGGTAATTTCCCACCACTGTTGATGCACAGCTCCACCACATTCTCATAATTTTGAAAGAAATATTTAAGCTCTGATTTGTCCACCCCATGAGGCAGATTGCCAGTGAGTAGTTGGTGACTGTCCGGGTGTCTAACAATTCTTCAGGGTTCAATATCACCTTGTTCACCAGCCTCATGAATTGGTCTGGGGCCTCTCTGGAGAGGAATATTTATCTGTTGTTCTCACACTCTTTAATCTCTTTGAGGTCTCTGTGGTGGAATCTGAGTTTCGGCTTAGACTCTGGATGAGGCTGTGAAGCTGGTACTTTAACAACATGAGGTGGTATTCCAAAAACTGGAATAGCTCCACTGGGTAGAAGGTTCTTACTGGTTACAGATGCCCAAGAAAAGATCCTCAAGTCTTCTTGGACTGTCTGAGCTGTGTCTGCAGGTGCCGGGGAAGAACTCTTCTGAGTATCCTCAGGAGCAGTTTCTTCTAACACTGGCTCAGACTTTTCCTCTTGGATTTCGGATACAGGTTATTGCTCTGGTTCTGGTTCAGGATCAGACTCTGGTTCAACAACTCGCTCCTCTAAATGTTCTTCCATGTCATTACTGACAACAGTCTGATCATAGAAAGTTCCAGAATCATCAGGAACCACCTCAGGTGTCTGCTGTCTTTCTTCAGGTTCCTCTACTTCTTCCTCAGATTCCTCCTGAGGCTCAATGACAAAGCCATGACTGACCTCATCTTGGTATCTGAGGATATCATTGTGAATATAGAACTTATTTGCAACAGAGCCCTCAGGAGCAAGGACAAATGTCTGCATGAATCTCCTCAAAGCCTGGTTGTTATTAGAGAGAAGCCCCATCACTTGGACCACCACATCATCATTCAAAGTGGCATGAACATTAATACGTCAAATCTTGGTGTGGCAGGTGGTAAATTTTTGTGACATCACTTTCCTATGGATTTCTTTCTGCCCATAGATTGCATCTGCTGGCTTTTCATTTGAATCCAATCCCTCATGGACATAGGACAAGTTCTTTCCATAAAATCTATGTAGCATGTCTGGGGCCTGGTTCAGCAGTGTATAATACTGTCTCACAATCTCCCACCCAACCAGCATGGGACTACGCTTCTCCATCACCATTGCTTTGGTCAATTCAACCTGCATGATGGAGCAGGAGAGGAATAAGTTTTATTCCACTGCACTGAGAATGGTAGAAATTCCTCACGCAACTGCGTCTGCACACTGCGACAGCCTCTCTTGTCTGATTTCTCTGTGCCCCAGTCTTGCCTCACTATGGAAAGATTGCTCAGAATACAAATCTTTATATATATTTTTTTGAGACAGAGCCTCAAGCTGTCCCCCTGGGTAGAGTGCCGTGGCATCATCACAGCTCATAGCAACCTCCAACTCCTGGGCTCAAGTGAGTCTCCTGCCTCAGCCACCCAAGTAGCTGGGACCACAGGCACCCGCCACAATGCCTGGCTAATTTTTTTTTGGTCGCAGCCATCATTGTTGTTTGATGGGCCTGGGCTGGATTCGAACCCGCCACCTTAGGTGTATGTGGCTGGCACCTTAGCCACTTGAGCCACAGAGGCTGAGCCCAGAATACAAATCTAATCATACCACTTCGCTCTTCAAAACTCAGCAGTGCTCTCCCCCACCGCCCCTTATATAATGGTGGAAGCCCTGAGATTGACACACAAGATCCCATGGCCTGGCTTCTTAACAAGGGCCCCACTTTCCAAGCATACTGACAAGGTTGTTCACCAAATGGGTCAATGGACTCCTCCTTGTGCCTCTGAACATATTGTTCCCGTCTGCTCTGCCTAACTCAGTTGCCTCCTTATCCATAAGTAGTCTCTTCTTTTCAGAAGCCGTCCTTGAACCAGTGCAGTACTAGCTACTTCTCTTTGGGCCTACCCAAGACAGCTTGCATCAGGATAGAATAGAAGTTAGCGTACTGGATTATGATCTTTTTTTAACAATTCTTTCTTCTTCAAATAATGAATTCCTTGAAGGTATAGGCCAGGGGTCCTCAAACTTTTTAAACAGGGGGCTAGATCACTGTCCCTCAGACTGTTGGAGGGCTGGACTGCAGGCCCCGGGATGAGTCAACTGCTAAGCAGGATATAGGCAGTGGCAGCAAAAACACCTGGTGGGCCAGATAAATGTCCTAGGCAGGCTGTAGTTTGAGGACGCCTGGAGGCTATGCATAGCATTGCTATATTTCTGCCAATTTGTAAGATTCTTAATAGTTCTCTCCAAGGATACGGTTGGAAGTCTCCCAGGCTCATTCTCCCAGCCCACCTCCTGGTTTCAGTCACCTTAGTCTGAAGGCACCGGAGCTAGAGGTTACTTTCAACACTCAGGGATGTGATGTGGGCAGTAAGTTCTACTTTTACTCTGTTGAGTCAGCCAAATATCATTACATCTGGACTGCACACCTATATCCACCACTTCCTGTGTGATCATGAGCCCCTGTGTTTTCTTCAGTAAAATGAGCAAAATAATAATAGCTATATCTTCAGAGATTGTTGTGAATATACCAAGATGAAGTGAAAGTGTTCTGTAAATCATCATGTGCTTTGCACTAATAACCTCCACAGAGCCATTTTAGCTAAAAGTGGCCCAGAGAAAGAGATAACAAATTAAGTTCCTAATTTAGGAGCCTGGTTCATACAGATCAATCCTCTTTGTCCCTTTCCCAATGTTTAAACTAATTTCATGTTTAATCCTGTTTCAACCTCCTTTACCCGCAGGACATTGTTTCTCTCTCTGTGCCATCTTTTTTCTACCCCATTCCCAGCTCTTAACCCTCATTGAGAGCAAAGCACCATGTTCCCATCATGACACGATCTAGTGGATCTTAGAGTCATAGATCAGGGTTCAAAGTCGAACTCTGCCATTTCCTAGCTGGTCACTTAAGCTTTCAGTACCTCACTTCCTTCGCCTTCTATTTCCTAAGTATGCAATGAAGACTAAATGACACCCTATAACTGTTCCTTTTTATTTCAGTCATCTCCACCCCAATTCTTATTTGACCTCCCACACATTCAGTCACACCTAGGATGCTTTCTTCTTCACTCAATCATAGTTTCATTTTCAAGATTTTAAGCTTGGAAATTCTCTTTTTTGAGCGTAACCTCTGATTCTTTCTGTTCTATTCCTTCCATCAAACTCATTCTGTCTTCAGCTTTGGTTCTAGTCCCTCAAGCTGTCCTCATTCTCCTAGGCCGGCTTCACGTGGTCTCAAGTCACCTCTCCACCAAGCAAGAACTCCATGGCCAGCTGTTTCACTGTGTGCTTACTATTACCTTGCATTTCCACATTCCCTTTCTCTAGATAAGTTCTAGGCCTGGAGAACCCTATGCTTACTGTTTTAGCTTCCAAATGTCCAAGTTTTCAGGAGAAAATGTCCTTTTATCCTATGCTGTAGGAACACCCTCACTGCCAGAAAATCTCACTGCCTCTCCCTGGTCTCCACCTGCCATGGGTGAGGAAGAATTCCTTGCCAGCACTCTCCTCTGACCAGAGCCCTGACTCCCTCTCTGTAGTGCTTCCTCCAGGCCTTGCTCCAACAATGCTCCTCCATTTTATTTGCCTCTTCAGTTGTTCTTTCTACACCTCCTTCCCCTCAGTATGTAATACATTCAGATCTCCTCCATTCTAAAACCATCTTCTCAGCCCTCCATACCAGATACTGACTCATCCCTTTGAAGACATTTAAGTCTTCAAAGAATAGTCTACACACATTGTCCTACCTGCTCATCACTTGTTAATCTCTTACAGTCTGAATTCTGTTCCCACCACTCTTCTTGATCACCAACCTAACGACCACTAACCTAATGACCTCCCAGCTGCCAAACCCAGATGGCAATCCTCATACTCTGTCTAGCACTTGGCACTCTGCCCCATTCTGCCTTTTTGTCTTTTTTAAAAAACATTGTCCTTGATCTCCATTGCTGCTTTATTGTGGTTTTACCTCTGTCTATGTTCTTCCTCAAGCATGATGCTCTTCCTTTGACATCACTAACTTGGTGAACACTTCTATGCTCATGGTTTCAACTAGGGGTTGGCAGACTTTTCTTAAAGATCAGAGAGTTAATCTTTTCAGCTTTTTGGGCCAAGAGGTAAAAATCAAGGCAATTGTGCAGGTGCTTATTATAAACATTTAGAATATAAAAAACATTTTAGCGTGCCAGACGTCCAGGAACAAGTGGTGGGTTTGATTTGGCCTGTGGGCTGGTGGTTAGCCCATCTCTGGTTTCAACCACCATCTTTAAACAGAAAAAATCCGCACTTGGTACCTTCAGCTCCTACCTCTCTCTAGAGTTCCAGATCTGTGTTTCAAATTGCCTACATGTCTTCTATATTTGGCTATCCCACACATACCTCAAATTCAGTGTGTTCAAAGCAAAATTCATCTCTCCTCAAATTGCTTCCTTTTCCTGAATTCCCTATTTTTCCTAGTGGTTACATAATTCTCTCAGGAACCTATGTCCCAAATCTGTCACTACTAACTTTTTCCTTCTCTAAACTATTGGCAGTGTCACTTCCTAGCCATTTCTTAAAAATCCCACCTTACCATTCTATATAGTCTGTCATGGTGCAAGCCCCTAATATCTATTGCATGGACAATTGTCACAGTCCCTTCACTGGTCTCCCTATTTCTAGTCTGTGCCCCTATCAATGCAGGCTCTATACTACCATCAGGGATTTTTCTTTTTTATGTCCTTTTCAATTTTTTGGAAGAATTTCAGGATAATTATTTAAATGTTTGGTAGAACTCTCTAGTGAAGCTATATAGTCTTGGGCTTCTCTGTTGGTATAGTTTTTTTTTTTTTAATTAAAGAATAGTGTTGTGGTAGGCGCCTGTAGTCCCATACTTGGGAGGCCAAGGCAAGAGAATCGCTTCAGCCCAAGAGTTTGAAGTTGCTGTGAGCTGTGACACACCACGGCACTCTACCCAGGGCAACATAGTGAGACTCCATCTCAAAAAAGAAAAAAAAATTAAAGAATATTTTTAATTATAGTAACCATGGTATTCAAAGGAAAACACCGCCTTTTAGCTATGGAGGTTTGGGCATGAATGATGAGAACATCATATTACAGCAGGACAGGCAGGCAGGCAGGTAATCTGCCTGAGGGGGAAGCTGCCTTTCACCTGACCCCACCAGTGGCCCAGAGGAGCCAGGCCTGGCGCTGTTGGCAAGTGGACTGGGTGAGGGCCAAAGGGACAGAGTAGACAGAGGCTTTTGATAGCAATGTGGGCAGAGAGCTCTTTCTCTGTTGGAGGTCTTCTTTGGTGGCCTCTCCTGAGTATTTCACATTCCTCTCAGGTGTTAGGAAATGCTAGGAGGCAAGAGTCACATTTGTGCCATCACCACTGTATGGTTTTGATTACTGATTCAATCTTGCTCATTATTGATCTGTTCAGATTTGTAATTTCTTCATGATTCAGACTTGGTGGGTTGATTATTTCTAGGAATTTATCCATTCTTTTAGGTTATCCAATTTGTTGGTATACAATAGTTCATAATATTCTCTTATATAATACTTTTTATTTCTGTGGCATGTCTCCTCTTTCATTTCTGATTTTAGAGTCTTTTTTTCCCCTAAAACCTAACTAAGCATTTGTCAACTTTGTTGATCTTTCCAAAAAACCTACTTTAGTTTTATTGATATTTTTCTATTTCATTTAACTCTGCTCTGATCTTTATTATTTCCTTCTTTTCCTTTAGGTTTAGTTTTTCTTTTCTGTAAATTTCAGATTAATATGAGGGTATAAACAATTAGGTTACAATGTTTGCATTTGTTAGGTAAAGTTCCTGTTGTAGTTGTGCCATGCACCCAGAGGTATGTCATATACCCTTACAATTGTGCCCATTAAGTGGGAGCACACCAATCCCCTCCCTCCCTCCCTCCTCTACTCACCTCCTTCTTTTCCTTTCCTCCCTCCTTACCTCCTCCCTCCCTTCATCTTGAATTGAATTGAATTTTTCTCTTGTGTGGTCATGTATTAGATCTTCTACCAGCTTCATATTAGAATTGAGTACATTGGATTCTTGCTTTTTCATATTCTTGTGATACTTAGAAGAATGTGTTTTGACTCCATCTGGTTCACACAAAAGATGTAAAGTCTCCATCTTTTTTATGCCTGAATAGTATTCCATGGTGTGTGTGTATCTCACAGTTTATTAATCCATTCCTGAGTTAATGGGCATTTAGGTTGTTTCCACATCTTGACAATTGTAAATTAAGCTGTGATAAAGAATCTAATGCCAATGTCCTTATGATAAAATTGTTTTTTTTCTTCTACATCGATACCTACTATGAGATTGCTGGATCAAATAGAAGATCTATTTTGAGTTCTTTGAGGATTCTCCATACTGCTTTCCAAAGAGGTTGTATTAGTTTGCAGTACCCCCAACAGTGTAAAAGTGTTCTCTTCTCTCCATATCCACACCAGCCATTTGCAACTTAGAGACATTGTGATGTGGGCTATTCTCACTGGGGTTAGATGATATCTCAGAGTGGTTTTTGATTTGCATTTCTCTGATGATGAGGGACAATGAGCGTTTTTTTGTTTTTTTTGTTTTTTTGTTTGTTAGCCATGCATTTGTGTTCTTCAGAGAAAGTTCTTTTTTTTTTTTTTTTTTGAGACAGAGTCTCAAGCTGTTGCCCTGGGTAGAGTGCTGCGGCATCACAGCTCACAGCAACCTCCAACTCCTGGGCTTAAGTGAGTCTCTTGTCTCAGTCTCCCAAGCAGCTGGGATTACCGGTGCCCACTACAATGCCCATCTATTTTTTCAGTTGTAGTTGTGATTGTTGCTTGGCGGGCCAGGCTGGAATTGACCCGCCAACTCCGGTACACGTGGCTGGTACCCCAGCTGCTTGAGCTACAGGCACCGAGCTGGAGAAAGTTCTGTTAATGTCTCTTGCCCAGTGATAGATGGGATTGTTTGCTCTCTTTTTGTTTATTAATTTGAGTTCTCTGTAGATCTTAGTTATCACCCCTTTGTCAGACTTGCGACATGCAAATATATTTTTCTATTCTGAAGGTTGTTAGTTTGCTTTAGTTGTGTCATTAGCTGTGCAGAAGCAGTTCTATTTGTTTATTTTTGTTGTTGTTGCGATTGCCAATAAAGTCTTC
Source organism: Galagoides demidoff (assembly GCA_963574575.1). Lineage (NCBI taxonomy): Eukaryota > Metazoa > Chordata > Mammalia > Primates > Galagidae > Galagoides > Galagoides demidoff. The sequence continues at coordinate 24,239 of CAUYQV010003600.1, forward strand.
ATAAAATCTTTGCCCAGGCCAACATTGTTAAGAGTTTTTCCCACTCTTTCTTTCTTTCTCTCTCTCTCTCTCTATCTCTCTCCCTCTCTCTCTTTTTTTTGTAGAGACTCCCTTTATCACCCTCAGTAGAGTGCTCTGGCACTCTACACAGCTCACAGCAACCTCCAATTCCTGGGCTTAGGCGATTCTCTTGCCTCAGCCTCCCAAGCAGCTGGGACTACTGGCACCTGCCACAACACCTGGCTATTTTTTTTGTTGAAGTTCCGCTGGGCCTGGTTTGAACCTGCCACCCTTGGTATATGGGATCAGTGCCCTACTCACTGAGCCACAGGCGCTGCCCTATTTTTTTATTATTTAGAGATAGGGTGTCACTTTGTTGCCCTTGGTAGAGTGCGGTGGCGTTAAGCTCACAGCATCCTCCAGCTCTTGGGCTTGGGTGATTCTCTTGCCTCCACCTCCCAAGTATCTGGGACTACAGGAACCCCCCACAATACCCGGCTATTATTTTGTTGCAGTTTGGCCGGGGCCAGGTTTGAACCTGCCACCCTTGGTATATGGGGCCGGTGTCCTACTCACTGAGCCACAGGTGCAGCCCTCTTTTTTTTTTTTTTTGAGTCAGAGTTTCACTTTGTCACCCTTGATAGAGTACCAAGGTGTCACAGCTCACAGCAACCTTCAACTCTTGGGCTTAAGCGATTCTCTTGCCTCAGTCTCCCAAGTACCTGGGACTATTGTGCCTGCCACAATGCTCAGCTGTTTTAGAGACAAGGTTTTGCTCTGGCTCAGGCTGGTCTTAAACTTGTGAGCTTAGGCAATCCACTTCCCTTGGCCTCCCAGAGTGCTAGGACTATAGGCATGAGCCACTGTGCCTGACCTTGACTTTGTTTTTTATTACTAAGAATAGCCTTGGCAATACATGTTTTTTTTTTCTGGTTCCATACAAAATGAAGTATTATTTTTTCCAGTTCTTCAAAGTATGATGTTGGTATTTTAATGGGAATTGCATTGCTTTGAGTAGAATAGACATTTTGACAATGCTGATTTTCCCCAGACAGGAGTATGGTTTGTTTTTCTATTTGTTAATGTCTTCTGCTATTTCTTTTCTTAGGATTTCATAATTCTCTTTGTAAAGATCCTTCACCCCCCTTTTAAGGTACATTCTTAGGCATTTCATTTTATTTGAAGCTACTATGCAGGGAATTGTGTATTTGATTAGCTTCTCAACTTGGCTGTTATTGGAATATACAAAGGCTACTGATTTGTGGACATTGATTTTATACCCTGAGACATTACTGTCACTCCTGATCACTTCCAGGAGTTTTGTAGTTGAGTCTCTGGGGTTTTCTAAACCTAAGATAATATCTTCAGCAAAGAGTGAGAGTTTGACATCCACTGCCGCCATTTGGATGCCCCTTGTAACTTTATTTTGCCTGATTGCATTGGCTAGAACTTCCAGCACAATGTTAAATAATAGTGGCAGTAGTGGACACTCTTGTCTGCTTCCAGTTCTAAGTGGAAAAACTTTCAGTTTTACTCCATGCACTATGATATTGGCTATGAGTTTGTGATACATGGTTTCAAGCACTTAAGAAATGTGCCACTATGTTTATTTTCTTGCCTGTTCTTGTTAGAAAAGGATGCTGGACTTTGCCAAATGCTTTTTTTTGCATCTATTGAGAGGGTCATATGATCTTTGCTTTTGCTTTTATTGATACAGTGTATTACATTTATGGATTTGCGTATGTTAAATCAGTCTTGCATCCCTTGGATGAAACCTACTTGATCATTATGTATAATTTTTTTTAAAGTGTAGTTGCAATCTATTAGCTAAGATGTTGAGTATTTTCGCATTGACTTCATTGCTGAAATTGGTCTGTAGTTCTCCTTTTTCATTGGGTCCTTTCCTGGGTTTGGAATCAAGGTGATATTTGGTTCATAGAACATGTTGGGGAAGGTTCCATCCTTCTCAATGTTTTGGAATAGGTTCTTCAGTATAGGTACAGGCTCATCTTTGAAGGTGTGATAGAATTCTGATGTGAAGCCATGTTGTCCTGGGCTTTTTTTTTTTTGTTGGAAGCTTTTTTATTGTGTCTGTAATCTCAGTACCTGATATTGGTCTATCTAGGAGATCTATTTCTTCCTGGTTAAGTCTAGGGAGATGATATGATTCCAGGTATTGGTCAATTTCCTCCAGAATACTAAACAGAATACTTTCCAAGCAGAATACTAAACAATGAGATTGAGGCTTTTTATTTTTGTTTTTCTTTTTAAGAAGAGTGAACACAAAGCTTATTCTCTTTGTGAGATGAGACTAAAAATGGAGTGCTTTTTCCTTCTTATAATTAATAATTCTGTCTGGAACTCTGCCTCTCCCTTCCAACATCATCTTATCAGGATAGACATGAACTGTGACCAAAGCTTGGCTGTCTGGAGCTGTCTCAATAACTCCTTCCAGATTGACATGGTACTCACCAAAAGGATCCTCAGAGTAGGCACTGTCATGAGTATGACCAACAAACAAACACACCACACACCCATGAGACCAAATGACTGCCAAGGCATAAGGCATCTCTGTAGTTCCAGGCCAGGCACACACTGTCAGAGGACTCTGGGTAAATGAGAGGATGGCACTCACCACCTTTTCTTGGTTTGTGTCAGAGAATGTAAGAACTTCATTCAATCAGTTCAGCTGTTCTTGGCTGAATCCTCCATTCAACTGGACAAACTGGGGTCCTAAAAGTCCTGGAGGACTATGCAATTCTGTATTTGGATTGTGCTCCCTCAGAATCTTCATACACTGTTGGTATTTTGGAGAAGACTGAGCCACACCCAAGACACTCAAGTCATAACCATCCATGAAAATAAACTGGAATTTAGGGAATGGTACAAAATGATAAGTGTAGTAATTCTCTGAAGGCATGGTCTCAAGATGATGTGCTGTCTGGTCCTCTAGAAACCTTGTGTTAAGTTTAGAGTTTGTTAAATAGTTAATTTCTATTTAAAAATTTGTTTAAATAGAATTTGTTAAATTGTTAAGTAGTTAATTTCTACTGAAATTATAGAATTCATGATTTCCCTATGTATTGTGAACTGGAACTTTAAGCTTCTGGAATGTGTTCATAACAAGTTCTAGGGATGTTTCTGATGCTTTATACTGTGCATTATTCCCATCAATGATATCTCCAAGCTGAAGGACACAACAGAGTATGCTGCTTTTGGTATTCCAGTCTTCAATGGCACCCTATAAATGAAGAAGACTCTGTCTGTAGCATCGCCACCTGTTTCCATGGAAGTTATAGCCATCTTCTAAATCAGCATATTGAATCTTGCACTCTGGCCCTTCGGCTGAGAGTTGCCTGACTACCTGCTAGGGAACTGCATTACCATTGAGCTGAGTGGAAAGCAATTTCGTTTATTTTTGATTTGATTTTGGTTATTTCTTTTCTTCTGCTAGGTTTGGGATTGGATTACTCTTCCTTTTCCATTTCTTTAAGATGATTCATTAGATTGTTGATGTGCTTTCTGTTTTTTGGATATAGGCATCTAATGTGATAAATTTCCCTCTTAGGACTGCTTTTACAATGTCCCATAGGTTTTTGTAGCTTATGTCTTCATTGTTGTATGCTCAAGGAAGTTAATGATTTTCTCCTTTATCTCTTCCTTGACCCAACTGTCATTCAGCATAAGGTTGTTTAGTTTGCATGCCTTTGTGTGGGGATGATAATTTTTAGTGGAGTTGAATTCTACCTTTATAGCCTTGTGGTCTGAGAAGATACAAAGTATAATTTCAATTCTTTTAATTTTGTTGAGGATTTATTTGTGTCCTAAGATATGATCTATTTTGGAGAAGGTTCCATGAGCTGAAATGGTTCCATGAGCTGAAAAGAAGAACGTACATTCCTTGGCCTTGGGATGGTGTGTTCTGTATATATCTATTAAGCACAGTTGTTCCAGGGTCAAGTTTTAGTCCCTGTATCTTTGTTTAGTTTCTGTTTAGAGTAGTGGTTCTCAACTTTCCTAATGTTGCAGCCCTTTAATACAGTTCCTGTGGGTCGTGACCCACAGGTTAAGAACTGCTGGTTTAGAGGATCTGTCTAACTCTGTAAGTGGAATGTTAAAGTCCCCTATTATTAAGGTGTTATTGAATATCATATTTCTCAGATTAATTAAGGTCTGTTTCAACAATGTGGAAACATTTAAGTTGGGTGCATAAATATTTAGAATTGAAATGTCTTCTTGTTGTATTGTTCCCTTGACCAATATGAAGTGTCCATCTTTGTCTTTTTTTTTTTACTTTAGTTGCTTTAAATCTACTTGTATCTGAAAATAAGATTGTAACCACTCCTTTCTTCTGATTTCCATTTGCTTGAAATATTGTTTTCCAACCCTGAGTCTTGTTTTGTTCTTTGAGGCTAAGTGTGTTTCCTGTAGTCAACATATGGATGGCTTGTACTTTTTAATCCAATTGGCCAGCCTATGCCTCTTTGGTGGGGAATTCCAGCCATTAATATTTAGTGAGAGAATTGATAAGAGTGGTGGAGTTCTTCTCATCTTATTTTGTGATAGTGCATTGTTTATGAAAAACTGAGCATAGAGTTGTGGAAGCTAGGTTTTGTCTTTTAGTCTATGAATGTTTAGTTTGCTGGTGGTCCATTGTGATGGTTGGTGTGTAGAACAGGTCTAAGTATTTCCTGTAGAGCTGGTCTTGTTGTGGCCATTGTCCTCAATGTTTACATATTGGTAAAATATTTGATTTCTCCATCAATTTTAAAGCTTAACTTAACAGAACATAGAATTCTGGGCTGAAAATTGTTTTATTTAGGAAGGTTAAAGGTAGATGACCATTATCTTCTGGCTTGAAAAGGTTCACTTGAGAAGTCCACTGTCACCCTGATGGATTTGACCCTGTAGGTCAAGCTTACTCCTGGCTGCCTACAGAATTTTTTCTTTTTTCTTTTCTTTTTTTTTTTTTTTTTTTTGCCAGGACTGGGTTTGAACCCACCACCTCCAGCATATGGGACCAGTGCCCTACTCCTTTGAGCCACAGGTGCTGCCCCAGAATTTTTTCTTTCATCTTGACTTTTGACAGTTTCATGACAATGTGTCTTGTAGAAGCTCTGTTTGAGTTGAGACGACTTGGGCTTTGATATCCCTCTGAAAGAAATATGTCAGAATCTTTGGTGATATTTGGGAAATTTTCATTTATGATATTCTCTAGTAGGGCTTCTGTTCCTCTGGGGCATTCTTCTTCCCCTTTTGGGATACCTAAAACTGGTATGTTTGAATGCTTCATGAAGTCCCATAATTCTGTCAGTGATCATTCTGCATTGTCTCTCTCTCTTTTTCTGTCTCTTTAACTGCCTAAGTTAGTTCAAGAGCTTTATTCTCTACCTCTGAGATTCTTTCTTCTGCATGGTCTAATCTGTTATTTATACTTTCTACTGCATCTTTATGTTCCCTGATTGACTGCTTCAATTTCTTTTTTTTTTAACTAGGAGATTCTATTTTAATTAAGAAATGTAAATAGAAAATGCTAATTATACATGTCTATGAAAGAGTATTTTTTTTTTGAGACAGAGCCTCAAGCTATCCCCCTGGGTAGAATGCTGTGGCATCACAGCTCACAGCAACCTCCAACTCCTGGGCTCAAGTGAGTCTCCCGCCTCAGCCTCCCAAGTAGCTGGGACCACAGGCACCCACCACAACGCCTGACTATTTTTTTTTTTGGTTGTAGCTGTTATTGTTGTTTTGGTGGACCCAGGCTGGATTCGAACCCACCACCTTAGGTGTATGTGGCTGGCGCGTTAGCCACTTGAGCCACAGGCGCTGCACCTGAAAGATTATTGAACCTAGAGCAGCAGTGCCAGGTCGGGTGTGGAGGTGCTCCTAGTGGGGTTGTTTCTTGAGCACGGACAGTTTTCACTACAATGCCAGGATGAATCTGGCTCATGTTCATCTGCAGAGATCTCTTTCATCTCGCTCAGCTGAAGGAAATCAGGCCGAAGTGACTGAGTCCACAATGGAGAGAGAAAAGGAACAGTTCCGTAAACTCTTCATTGGTGGCTTAAGCTTTGAAATCACAGAAGAAAGTTTGAGGAACTACTATGAGCAATGGGGCAAACTTACAGACTGTGTGGTAATGAGAGATCCTGCAAGCAAAAGATCAAAAGGATTTGGTTTTGTAATTTTGTCATCCATGGCTGAGGTTGATGCTGCCACGGCTGCAAGACCTCATTCAATTGATGGGAGAGTGGTTGAACCAAAACATGCTGTAGGAAGAGAGGAGTCTGGAAAACCAGGGGCTCATGTAACTGTGAAGAAAGTGTTTGTTGGTGGAATTAAAGAAGATACTGAGGAGCATCACCTTAGAGATTACTTCGAGGAATATGGAAAAATCGATACCATTGAGATAATTACTGATAGGCAGCCTGGAAAGAAAAGAGGCTTTGGCTTTGTTACTTTTGATGACCATGCTCCTGTGGATAAAATTGTATTGCAGAAATACCACACCATCAATGGACATAATGCAGAAGTAAGAAAGGCTTTGTCTAGACAAGAAATTCAGGAAGTTCAGAGTTCTAGGAATGGAAGAGGAGGCAACTTTAGTTTTGGAGATTCACGTTGTGGTGGTGGAAATTTTGGACCAGGACCAGGAAGTAACTTTAGAGTATCTGATAGATGTGAAAGTGGCCTTGGGTTTGGGGATGGCTATAATGGGCATGGAGGAGGATCTGAAAGTGATGATTTTAAAAGTAGCACTACTTGTGTACTAGGAAGAAGGGATACAGTGGTAGAGGATCTGGATATGGCAACTGTGGTGGGAACTTTTGGAAGTCGTTATGACAATTGTAAGAGAAATTTATGAAAATGAAAATTAAGGGAGGCGGAGCAAGATGGCGGAGGGGATGCACCCCTGAGTCAATTCTCCTGGTGATTTCAGGTGAGAATGGGCTTTTTGGATCCCTTCCGCGCGGCATCTTTGCACGGATAAGCAGCACAGGGTGAGCAGCAAAGAGGG
>CAUYQV010003601.1:0-19735 GCA_963574575.1 Galagoides demidoff
GGGCGTTGTGGCGGGTGCCTGTGGTCCCAGCTACTTGGGAGGCGGAGGCAGGAGACTCACTTGAGCCCAGGAGTTGGAGGTTGCTATGAGCTGTGATGCCATGGCACTCTACCCAGGGGGATAGCTTGAGGCTTCGTCTCAAAAAACAAACAAACAAAAAAAAATTTGGTGAATGTGCTTTTCACTGTGGTATATACCTTTAAAACATCATTTGGAAAATATTTATGCTTTTACAAAATCAAACTTCCTTAGCCTCTCACTAGTGAAAGAGCTCAAACAGATCACAAAATTATTTCTTTCTAGGTACTTCCCAGGATTTTCTTGGGATGTTAGCAATATAATATCCTTTTATTTTTGTGTGTTTAGTGGGATACATTATACATTTATACATTATTGATACTTAGCTATTTGTAGCCTTTCCTTATACAGCTATGCCTACCGACATCCTGTAAATTTCTGACTCTCATGCTTTCATATTGTATTTTTTATCACAGATTATACAATATCACTTCTTCTTGGTAGGAGTAAAACAAAAATTTAAAAGACGTTCCTATTGTTTATTCTTCGCAATACCCTTTAAATACCATGGTAACATAACTTCCCCAACCTATTCATGTGGAGTGGGAACTCATAAAATTTAACAGCTTAAATTTAAGTGATAAGGAAGATAGAAGATAAAGGCAAGCATCCAACAGATAACAGATAATCAGTTTTACATATGAATATTATAAGCGTACATGTAGTGGTCACATATATATTATATATGATATTCTATATATGTGTGTGTTTTAATACATCCCTAGACATAAGAATAGATTACAGTCTTCTTGCTTTCCCCTGTCTTTGGTTTGGTAAATATATTTTCTCCATCTGTGAATAAAGCCGAATTAGAATCATCTTCTCTCTCTTGATGGGCTTTTGTAATTTCTGTAACATTTCAGATTGCTGAAGTACAAAATTTAACAACCCAGCTGGCTCTTCGGATAGCTGTGCTTTGTAGCTAATAATTCCAGTTGACTTTCAGTTGTACTTTAATTCAATATAAATTTAACTATTATTAATATAAATAAAACACAATTTCATGTATTTTAACTTAAATTTTCGTGATTTGTCTTGCCTCCCATTCAGCTGTATTTCTCCATATGTGTGTTGCATCTAATAAGAAAACTTGAAATAAAATTTTGGAAAGGCAATGCTCACACCAAGATACATTTTCTTTGGAACCGAATTGTTTTGTGATGCTTTTAGTTTCAGAGAGTAGTCAAAAGACAAACGAAATGTTCTCAACCCTGATTTGTTTTGTCCTTGCCTTCTTGCCCATCCTAGGTTATCACGTTTGAAAGGTTTTTTTATTTAAATAGATAACTTCTAAATGATGCCAAAAGAATTCATTTTTAAATACTGCAGTTTGTAATTTTACTTCTTACTTCAGGTTCAAGAAGGAATGCATCTTTTGATAACTGGTCCCAATGGTTGTGGGAAAAGTTCTCTCTTCAGAATATTAAGTGGGCTCTGGCCTGTGTATGAAGGAGTCCTCTACAAACCACCTCCTCAGCATATGTTCTATATCCCACAAAGGTAGGTACTTTTTTATATGTCACAAGAAACAGTTTCCTCTTTGCTCTTGAATTGTTTTGATTCCTCAAGCTCATCGGTTTATATGTCTTTAAGGATATTTTCATTAAGAGAAGCTATCAAGGGAATAAAAATTAAATTATCCCCAGAAATTCTAGGTGCTTCCCAGGATTACAGCTTTGATTATAAATAGTCTCTAGGACAATAGCACTTCTTTCTATTTTCACATCTATCTAGATGCAGTGCATAAACAAAACACACATATTAGTCTCAAGGACTGGCAAGCAGGCTGTTCCAAAGAATAATTAGATTGGTTGAGATATTAGTTTACCTCATCTCATAGGAAAAACAGTACTTGGAGAGTATATAGATCTCTCAATCTAGCTGCATACATTCATTGTCTAAAATTCTTCATGTATGATAAAAATCCTCTATGAAAATGGTACAATTATTTACAATTATGCTATGTTATTAATTAATGACTTGTAAGTACCTCAATTAAAATTGTTTTACTGTAAGAATTGAGTATCCTTTTTTTCAACTATTGAGAAATATAAAAATTATCCTTCACCTGCAATGCAAATATATATATTTGTATATTTTTTAAAAAAATTGAGTATTATGTAAGCATAGGAAAAGAATCTTATTTCATTTGAAGTCTTTAGCCAATTCCCTAATAATGATTTGGAAATGTCGAAACATGACACTCAAGAATTTGATATTCACTGAGGAGAGAAAACAAAGTTTGAAGAAGAGGCAGTCCTCATGCTCATCGGGCCCAGCACTTTTTCCATCTGTCGTCACCCCAGGGAGACATCACATACCGTACTCCCACCGTGACACAGGGCCGTTTTTTGTACCAAGACTGGAAATGCAGTACCAGAGCAAATATGCAAGTTCATGTCTCTGTTGCCCCTTTGCTTTTGTCAGAAAATGCCTGTACCATACTGCCCTCTGCTTTTATTTTTAGAGTATGTTTAGTAGTTAGGAAGATGAAGCTTTAGGATGTTTTCTTTTAAGGACAGTATTAAAATTTGCTTTAAATAATTCTTTGGAGAAGGGAATATCACAATTTTAGACAATGAAGAGAAAGATTTTTATTGTAGTCTTTTATTTTTAATACATGTTATGACATGAATTCATAGGGAAAAGTTTCCAGCAGTTGGGGAGGCACCTTTCCATTGAATGTGACAAAGCTTCCTATGCCTATGTGCATTCATGGGGAATGGGTTCCAGCACTTTGTGCTCCTGCTCACCTGTTCTCTTGGTTCTCCTGTGCTATACTTGTTGCCTATTATGGTATAAATTCATAGGGAATGGGTTCCAGGAGCTCAGGCTTCTTTCTACTGGTTCTCACAAAGTGGGCTTCTCTGTGGGGAGCAGGCTGGCGCTTCAGTTGAATCCAGGTGCCTTTCTCTTTGGCTTCCTTCTTTTTCTGATCATTTTCCTTCATGCATTTCAGGAAGCTATCCCAGCTTAGAGTGCTTAACATGCTCAATATGAACATTAATCCTTCTGGCAAGAATCTTGTCCTTAACTTGTTTGTTTACAACAGTGCCAGCAGCATGCTGGGTAACACTGTGGACTCTTCCAGTTTTGCCGTGGTAACATTTGTGTGGCATGCCTTTTTGAACAGTACCCATTGCCTTGATGTCTACAATATCACCTTTCTTGTAGATTCGCATATATGTGGCCAAAGGAACAACTCCATGTTTTCTAAAAGGCCTAGAGAACATGTATGGGGTGCCTCTCCTCCTTTCCTTTGTGTTTGTCATTTTGGTGAATTACTGGAAGATGGCATCTCCAGCGGAAAAGCACTCTTACCAGTTTTCTATAGACATCATGTCACATAGACACGTGGCCATTTAATCCTCACAGGAAGCCTATGAGGTAGGCACCACTGTTCTTCCTCAGGGGAAGCCTCAGTTCTTGGGCTGTGCCTTCCCTGATGCTAGACTGTTCTTCATCATACCCCCAAAATAAGACGTAGCTGCAAACACATTAGGGAGTGACTTTCTTTTTCAGAAAGGATTTTACAGGAAGATGGAAGAATATCTTGCATATCACACAATCCTTCATCCATTCCACATTAGAGTATCAGTTCTCATCACACCACCTCTCCTACACAGTTTTTAAAACTTACTATTATCCAGATCCTCAGTTTAGTGTCCTCCTTGCAAGACAAAACCAATCAGCTACCCCACCAAATCCTCCTTAGAAAGCTGTTTGGGGTTCATCTGTTGCCTCTCACCCACGCCACCAGGCCATGTTATCTCTACCTCTAATTGCTTATCTAGTTATTCACCCCAAAATGGGCCTTTTTCTTTGGGAGAAATCTGTTTTCCAAGGATAAAATATCTCCCACCTTGTTACATCATGTGTCATGCACTTTGGACTAAGTGCAATTTTTCACCATCGTATTATTAAGTAGGTATTATCACTTATAAATTTAATTATTAATTTTTTGCCATAGTATTATTACGTAGGTATTATCACTTCCTGTTTTAAAGATGAGAAGCCTGAGCTTCAGAAGTTAAATAATGTCTCCAGGATTACACCTGGGGTGACTAACCATTTCAGTTTGCTTGGAATTGTCCCCATTTAAAATATAGATTTAGATTCTGGGAAAGTCCTCTATCCCAGACGATTGGTCACCCTCACACTAGTGAGGTCGTGATGGTTGGTTTCTACTGTACAAGTGGCCACTCAGTGAACATATGTTTAATGAGAAAGAGAGAGAGTGAAAGAGAGATTAGAAGAAAAGAAGGAAAAAAGAAGAGGAAGAAAGAAAAAAAGAAAGAATGAAAGGGATGGAGGGAAGGAGGGCAAATGAAATAAGAGGGAAATAGAAGGTTCATGGTGATTCAATATCTCATGAATTGCATTGTTATATTATCCATATATAATTTGCTTCATGCACAGTGGGGAAAGCATATATTTGGTTAATATTTGAAGGTTCTCCCTAAGGATGAATAACCCATGATGGTGATAGAGCATTTTAACCACAAACACTTGAACTATCTTTATCTAGATCAGCACTATAGAGGTAGCTTATTCACATAATAATGAACATTAGAAATAATATTTCAAGAATGAAATGAACAATATTCAACTGCAGTGGATTGAGTATGGGAAGGTTACCATAAGAAAACCCAGCAGACTGATTGTCTTCCCAAATGGTATTCTTGGCCTCTCATCAGTCCTGAGTCCTACAACTTAATGGAGGAGTGTGTCACCTTATTCCAACGAGATGATTAGCTGAATCCTGCTATTGGAATAGTATTGATCCTGCCTCCAGGAAATCTTCCATGCAGAGAACTTGCTATGGAAGTTTGATATGATACACTAAAGAACAGAGAATGGGGCCTCACTGACTGTACAGGAACAGGCTAAATGGGTGCTTTATGACTGCTTGCTGATAATTGCTTGCCAGAGTAGAAGATTTCAGTATGAGATGTGTTTTTGTTATATTATAGACCCAGTAGCAAGAGTGTATAAAAGGAAACCCATAGCCTTGACCTACCGCAAACTAGCGAACGCTTCTGATATTGATCAAAATAAACCTGCTTGTGATTGGCCAGGTTAGTACAGGCGCATCACCCACCACCCATCATCTATTCTTTGGGGCAGGCTCCTTGACAATTTTTTTTTAATTCGTCCTCTAGTGAATAATACATAAAAGTTACGTGCTTTCACCAAAGTGACTTTAAACAGTTTTCTATAGAATAAGGCTTCTTCTCTCACAAAAACTGTAATATATAAGCTCTTTAAGAAAGAATAAAATGAGCTATTATGAAAGTTACCCAGCATCTAATTAAAACGAAAGAGCCTGAAAATGGCTTTCTTATTATTAGTGGTCCTATTAAAGATGATGGATTGTTCTCAATGCATTGCTGCAGCAAAGGACATCCTCTTTGCTTCTGGGAAAAGGAGAGTTAATCAGAACAAAATATGAGTGTTAAAAACCCCTCCAAAGTCCACACTCTGAGATTTGTGTTTCATTCATTGATTCTTTCACCATGTCTCTTGCTTTTGCCAACCCACTAAAACCCTTCTCGGGCCAGAAATTCAAATTCTATAAAATGGTAGTTCCTTCTTCACTATAAAACATTTAATCGAGTTAATATTTCAAGATTTTCATTACCATCATAAGGAAGCATTAATGGTGAGAAGAAAAAAAAAAAACAATCAGTCAGCAAAAATTCTATTACATTTCTTTTAGTGGATGTGGTCATTACATCCTTAGGAAGATGTCATTTCCTGAAGGCTCTGAACAGTGATGAGGTAAGAGGGCTAGCTGGTATGTATTTGTATAGATAAATACATAATCTTACACAAATACAGGAAGACTCAGTCCATAGCAAATGCACTAACGTCTATTCACTGAGCAGATTCCCTGCTCCAATTAATGTATTTCACCCAGACGAGATAGGTAAAGCAAGTCACCACCCATTGGCTCACCATATGCCCTCTTTTGCAGGTTAAACTTCAGATTCCCTTTGTGCACTTTAATTTTGCACATTTAATTTTTTAAAATCAGTATGACTCCTTCTGGATGTGAATAAGTGTGGCAAATGCTCTGACACATGGCAAGGCTAATCTTTCAACAGAACTATTCACTTTGCAAAGATTCCTCAAGTGATGCTTAAGCCCAAGTCCCTTATCTCCAAAGCAGGGAATTATTAATATAGTAACAAAGATGGTCCTGATTTCTTTATTCTTAAGAGTATAAAAAAAAGATATTTGCCCCCTACCTTCAATTTATAAAGCCTACACAGACTCGGCTTTCCACAGTCCACTAACCTACTGTTTTGAAAATGTAATCTCAGCTTTAACCCTAAATCGTGCACAGAAATAATGATAGCACTTGGTATAAAAACCTACTTAAAATAGGCAATGAATCCACATAGAAAAATTGGAGCATTAAGCTATTTGGTTTGTATAAGCGTCTCAATTTTCTAAGCCAAAGGCTTCAGACAGGAAGGAAGGACTAGATGAGATTCAGTAGGAACACGTACCCGAGGGAGGGGGTGAAGAGACTGGGGTGGTGGGCCCGGGAGGAGGGGAGGAAACAGTTGGCTTTAGGTTCAGCTTCTCACGTCACACAGTGATTGTCACGTTCAATTCTGAACACTACACATCAAGATGTGTCTGACCACTTTCACACAAAAAATAATGCATGTGAACCCCGGAGAGGAAGACAACCAAGGACTTCAAGGCCACTACTGCAGATCAAACGAAGGCCCAAGGCAAAATAAAGATCATTGCAGGGAACAGAGAGAAAGACATAGCTCGGCATAATCTAAGGAAAATGTGTCTGACTTCCAGAATTATCCAAAAATAAGAAGATTCTGTCAAGATGTTAAAACTTCCCATTACTAGAAGTGTTCCAACAGGGACTAGATAATTCAGGCTAAACCTGGGGGTGGAGATAGATGTTTCTGGAATTCCTTCTGTACTGCCTCTAAAATTTGGCATGATGATAGGCTGGACCTCAGAGATGAATCATCTCTATCTGAAAATCACATAAGAATGAGAAAATTTTAGCTTAATAAAAACCCAACTTCTAATGCCTTCAACAAACTGAGCCTTACTACTCTTTCCCAACAAGAAGTTCAGAGATAGGCTGATGTTTTCAATGAAATGGCTGGGAATTGAGCAAGGAACCAGCATCTGGAAATAAAACAAGCAGTTTCTGTGTGCAGAAAATATATAAGCCAGAGGTGTGCTCTGGTTAATAAATCAATGTTCAATGTGTTAAATTTTACACATTTTTTTCTTAAGCTCTCAGCTCAGCTTATTATTCTTGTTTTATTTATAAGTTTAACAAAATTTAAGGGTTGCGAATACATTTAGCTCAATTTGCGAACTTAATTAAATACCTTGAAACATTTTTAACTGCATTATAAATGCACTATGTTGGAGTGCATTTTTAAATACTTCAATTTTCTGCCTGAACAAACCTTCACAAATGCTAAAAATTCTAAATTCTAAAGTGGAGTAAATTACGTTTACAGATACAGTAAATCTTATTACCTTAAATGTCCCAATAAGTTATACATATGTACACATATCTCTTTAAGACCCTGATTTCAATTCTTTTGGATACACATTTAGAAATGGGATTGGATTTTTTTTTATTAGAAATAGAAAAGACAATCCTTGAATACGCATGGAACCACAAAAGATGCAAAATAGCCAAAGCAATCTGGAAAAGGTACAACATTGGAATCAAGCACTTCTTGATTTTAAAATATATTACCATTCTACTATAATTAAAACAGTATGGTACCGGCATAAAGACATATAGACCAATAGAACAGAATAGAGCACAGAAATAAGCCCACTCATATACAGTCAATGGATCTTTAACAAGGGTGCCAATAATACACAACACCAAAGGGACAATCTGTTAGGTAATTGCTCCAGAAAAGCCCCTTCCCCAAAAAGCCCCTCCCTGCTTTCTCCTTTCCAAGCACCAGGGAGTTGCCTGCTAAACATCTCTCTATCCCAATTACCCGCTGAAAATTTCAAACTTATGGCGTGCCCTAACAGCTCTTCCAGCCAGAGCAGTAACTCCTTATTGGCTATTCTACCATCCCATCATCATTCTGAGACTTCCCCTAACCGAACCTATATAAGGGTGTGCTTTTCTTTTGGTCTCTCTCTCTCTCTCCTCACTCTACTCTCTCCTCCCTGGTGCTGTTCTGCAGAAACACCCCCCCCCCCATAAAAACCTTTCGTACAAGCCTTTGTGGTCTGTGAAATCTCTGCTGGTCAAGTGCTGCCCTTTCACAGTCTCTTCAACAACTGATGCTGAGGTAACTGGGTACTCACATGCAAAAGGAAGAAATTGGAGCCCTACCTTATTCTATATGCAAAAATCAACTTAAAACAGATGGAAGACTTACACAGAAGACCTGAAACAGTAATTTCTGTAAAGGCTACCTTTACAAGTCCATTCCTGGTCCCTGTTTCAGACCCCACATCAATATCTTTGGGGGTCCTAATGCTTTGTTTTATGTTGTTTAATTGACTCTAATATGCAGCCAAATTTAAGAAATTCCCATTCCTTTATGCCAAAATAATTCTGTAATTTCATGTGGTTCAGGTGAGGCTGATTTCACCTTAACCCCTGACCTGTTTCTGAGGCATAGGCACCTGATTCTGATATAGAATATTAGTGTAATCTCTCCCCTGGGCCACAGTAATTGTTCAAGGTTCTGAAATGACTCAAACCCCAGATTACATTTCTTCTTAAGGATTTTCACAGAACAAGCTAGACAAGTACACAGAGTGTGGACCTGGGATGCGGAGATCCCTAAGAGTTTTCTGCAGTAGAAAGTCAACATCACCCCAGGACTGAAAGGGAAGGGGATAAAATACTGCAACAGGCAGCAGGAACATGGGTGACAGGTGAAGTCCCTGGTGAGCAGCAGCTGTGGTCATGAACAGACATAGATGCTACTGAACAGTGACAAGGCAGGAGGGTAAATTCTCCAGCTTCCATCCCCCTGTCTTTCAATGCCCCCTAGGCCAAAACAGAGCAGGATAGAACAGAAAGTAGAGGCCACATAAATGATAACCAGCCCATCCCTTGCCTACACCTGGTTCGCTCATGGAGCAGAGAACAGAAGAAGCAGCCCAATGAAAGGAATTGACTTTAGTGCCTTGTTCCCCTTATTTTCTGATTGCTCTTAAGTAATAGACCTCAACCAACCCTCCTACTAACACTCGTCATTCCCTCTGTACGACATCCTCCCTGGTACCCAGTGGCCTCTCTGTACGGATCCACTGCACTGTGCTCCCACTAGTTGTCAGTGTCCCAGGAACCATTGCGTTTGCTCCCAAACCCATTTATCAGGTTGCAGTTGCTATTGTTTTATACTCATCATATCTAATTAGGCCATCATCTATGAAATATGGAAGTGCAAAAGAAAAGAAATCCTTAAACTTTATCTTTTTAATCTACATTCTCTCTCTCTATAGGTGATCTCAACCAGACCCATGGCTTTAATGTACTTAAACATATACTTGTGTATATTTTTATATGCTTATAACGTTTAAAGACAAACTTCCCATCTCAATCATTCCTTGACATCTTCACTTGAATATCTAATAATTATTGAGAAGAAACAGAGAAAGGAGCTTTAAGGGGGATGGGAGGAAAGCCTGGCCTGCTGAATAAGGAAGTCTGGAGGGGCCACAGAAACATTATGGAAACACTGTGATCATCACTCAGCAATTGTCACCAAAAAAGGGAAAAGAATGTGGGTATGAGGTAACCTAGGCAATCAGCGACCAGTAGAAAAGAACAATAATTGGTGACCAATAAAAAAGGACAATAATGACTGAAGGCTCAGAGAGACCAATGAAAGAGCTACAACCAATTTCAAATGGAGAGAAAGAGGGTGTTTATACTAACTCTGCACGGCCTTTGCATCTCTCTCTCTGCCCACTTGTGAGAGGGACCCACTTCCAGCTCTCTTTGGAAGCGCTCTAAGCTTTCTCTTCATTCTTAAACAAAACTTCTCTTTGCTACCCTCAAGCTAGTGCAGGTTACTTTTGCTTTCTATTCACGCTGCCTGGCTGCTCCGGTTTTACTTCCTGTTTCCGCATACTTTCAAATCCTTCATGACTCCTTTGAACTTTCTGATTCAGCTGAGTAATTACACCTGGTCAACTGGGCTTGGGGGGACCAGAATCCTTGACCCCCAAATGGTGTCGCTATTTTAACATGTTTACAAGGAAGCTCCTGACCTCCCCCACTCCCAGCGCCGTCCCAGACCTGCTCCACCTATGACCTCACCCATCTCAGTTCATGGTAACGCCATCCTGCCACTTACTCAGGCCAAACACTGTGGATTCATCCTTGATTTCTGCCTTTCATTCACACCTCTTACCCAATTTGTCAGACAATCTGTCTGTGTTTTCAAAATATATCCAAAATTGGACTGCTTCTATCATCACATCGGCCTGAGCCACCACCATCCCTTACCTGAGTTATATTACCCTAGTCTCCTAACTGGTCTCTCTACTTTGACCCTTGCACTCACAGTCTGTCCTCAAACTAGCCTAGCGGTGGGAGCCTCATGACTGACCATGTCATTCCTCTGCTTAAACCCATTGGCTCTGCATTTGTCTCAGAGTTAAAGCCTAAGTCCTGGTCGTGGTCTTGGCTGCATGGGTCCCTCCCTGAGCTCATTTCCTGTGACTTTCCTCCTCAATGACTCTGCTCCCCCTATAGTGGCCTCCTGGTGGTTCCCTTAACATTCCTGACACACACACAAATCAGGACCTTGGATCTAGCTGCCCCTAGTACCTGGAGTCCTTTTTCCCCAGATACCTCCAAGGTCTACACCTTCTCCTCTTAGTCTTTCCTCAAATGTTAGCATCTCGTTAGGAAGAACGGCACCATTTAAACATGAAGAACTTCCCCCAACACTTCTCATCTTATTTTAATTTTCCCCACACCATTTGGCCCCTCTGAACACATTTAATAATTTGAATAGATATTGTTTATCATCTATTCCTAACAGAATGTAACCCCACCACCACCAGGCGTATTATTGTAGCTGTTTCTTCACTGATCCATCCAAGGTGCTCAGAACAAGAACAGGTAAAAACATGATAGAGGCTAAAATATTTGTTAAAATAATGAAAAAATTTCTAAGAAATGCAACGTTTTGTACCTCCTATTTTTGGTAATGTATATTTGTTTTCAAATTTGTGTTTCTAAATTATTATCACTATTTTACCTATTTGGTTCTTATGGAAGAAGGATGAGGAGGAGGGAAAAAAGGAGAAGAAGAAGGAGGAAGAGGAGGAGAAGAAAGTATTGTGAAATTTCTAGAAGGCAGAAAGTTTTACAAGCTCAGAACACAGCTGTACTGAGAACTACTGAATGCAATCCAAAAATTAAGTTTGCTCATCAGAACGTAAAATTAAAATAGAAGCCATCTTTTTTATGTAAGTGAGTCCTTATAATTCTTTTTTAATACTCTATAAAATCGTCATCCTTTCAGTTCCAGGTCTGAGAGATTTTTTCCCTTTTAAAATTCTTCTGTTAAAAAAAAGTCACAAATCTAATAGGACAGGAACTCTTAAAACCACAGATATGATTAAGGCTCAGTTCCCTAATAAATGTGCCACGAGATTCTTGTCAGCCCTTGAAATAATGAGCTGTGATCTATGATAAATGGTCCAATAACGCGTTTTCCAGGGCAGCATATTTCAGATTGGTAGGAAATAGTGGAATCACAGCAGGATCCTATTTTTGCACAAATTACTTCTAAACTCCAAACACATCTAAAATTAATTTCTTTCATCACATTAACACTGGGCTGTTAATCACCGGAATGTGTGCTGGTATTTGACAGACATAAAAAATTGATTTGCATTTGCAAGAGGAGGGGGGACCCATAAAAGGAGCAGGTTCCTCACGTGAAATAAAGTTTTGCATATCCCGGTCCATAAAATATATTGCTTGTTTACTGGTCACAGATGGTTGTAAAGGTGAGTGAAATAATGGTATGAACTCCAAATTAAAAGATCTGACCTTTCTTTAATGGTGTACATGAATTAAGAACAATATACAATGCAATATGCCTTTAACAAAAAGAATGAAATTCTGAAGTGCTTAAGACTCTCTAGTTAATTTCTAGAAATTAATTTATTCACTCTTTTAGTCATGAATACACACACACACAAAATACTGAATTTTTATGATTCCCTGTTCACAGGTAGCCTCAAGTCTAAGATAGAAAATAATTCAAATTTCTATCACAATGCAATAATTACTATGCTATTGGAACGTATAGGATAGTACGGGGATGTGGCTGAAGGATAGAACTAATGATTATTCTTATCTTCTTATCTCAGGGGATTAAGGTGCAGATTAAAGGAGCAAGCTCATGTAAAAGGGACTGCCCCCTAGTGGACTCAGAATGTGCTGGCCTTTATTACAGGAAGTCTATTCAAGCCACCAATCATTAAATATCCATGTCAGGCATGAAACTGGGCACAGAGTGTACATTAGTGCTGCAGTCCCCACCCCCCATACCCTGGACCAGTACAAGTTGGTGGGTTATCAGGAACCAAAACGCACAGCAGGAGGTGAGCAGTGGATGAGCTGCTCCCCATCACTTGTATCACTGACTGAGCTCCACCCCCTCTTAGATCTGAGTCATTAGATTCTCGTGGGAGCACTAACTGTGGGGATCTAGACTGTGTGCTCCTTATGAGAATCTATGCCTGACAATCTTAGGTGGAGATGTAATGTGCTTGAATCATCCTGAAACTATTACCTCCTCCCACCCTGGTCTATGGAAAAATTGTCTTCATGAAACTGGTCCCTGGTGCCAAGAAGGTTGGGAGACCACTGCATTAGTGGATAAGACACAGGTGTCTACAGACCAATGGGGAAGGCTATAATGGACATACTGCATACACCCACGAGGATTAGGTTCCATGGGAGGGTCCAAGTCCATAGGACCAGCCTCAGTAGGAGGGTCAGTGACATCTGTCCTCTGCAGGCTGGGATGACAGTGGGAGGGGCTGTTAAGCATTTGGTTCATCAATCACAAGCACAGGACAGGACTCCAGAACAGTCAAGCCCAGGTAGTAAGACCTGACTGCCAGAGCCTGGGGGGTCTCGGTGGCTAGCAGGGCTGGAGGGGCAGCTAAGGAAACTCCACCTGGAAAAGCCATGGAGATGGTGAAAAGGCTGCAGCAGCCCTGGGGCTGAAATATCAGCACAGTTGACAAGGATACTTCTCAGTCTATACCAGCAGATGAAATCAAGGGAGGCTGAGGGCAATGAACAGTAGAAATCTATTTTCCAGATTCCGAATCTGATCTAGTTTTCAGACCTGGAATTCACAGCATGTTGGGGCAGCCAAGGCACCAGAAGAGCAGTTCTCAACCTGTGGGTCGTGAACACTTTGTGATAATGAAAATACATTGGGGCATTAGGAAGGTTGAGAACCACTGCTCCAGAAGCAAGCCTCCAGCAACATCACGCCAACCACACAGTGGTAATTCCTCGGTCCTTTCTAAAAGGAACCTATGGCCACTGACATGTAACTAAACACTAAAGAAAGTGGACTACCCAGACATTTCCATAATGATTGGACACAGGATCTGAACCAACATTAATATCCCAACACCTGAAGCATCTCCCCTCATGGTAGAGACCGTGTAATAAATGGAATCCTGGATACATTTCACATACAGTGGGTCATAGTGAGTACACAGACCATGCCATTAGTCCACTCCCAAAATATATAATTGTGATCATGTGCCTGGCAGTTAGCAGGGCATAGTGGCTCATATCTGTCATCTTATCACTTTGGGAGGTTGAGTGGGGAAGATTGCTTGAGCTTAGGAGTCTGAGATTGCAGTGAGCTATTGTCACACTATTGTACTCCAGTCTGGGCAACAGAGCAAGACTCTGTCTCTAAGAAAACAAAACCACTACAACAAAATACCTTGCTTGGCAGTTGATACCTCCTTCTGTGGGACAAGAGCTATCAGAATGGTGAGGAAGGCAACATTGATGTCTCCTAAACTGAACTCATTTGGCCAAGATAAATCAAAAACAATATCGCATCCCTGGGGTATGCCAGATGTGAATGAGCTCCCTAAGAACCTAAAGGATGCAAAGGTCCTAGATAGTCCCCATCATAGCCTCATTAATTTATCAGTCTGGCCTTCGATTAGAGGGGGAACCCTGGAGGATGACTGCAGATTTCTGCAAGCTCAACCTTGACCGCAGCCACCAGGCCAGCTGTGGTAACTTTGCCTCAAGCACATAGTGTGTGGGACTTGATTTGGTGAATGTGTTCATTTTTCTCACTTTCGGTTGTCATTCACATGTAAAGGTTACCCCTAGACTTATATTAACTCTGCCCTTTGACATAAAATAGCCAGAGCTATCTGAACCACCTGAATGTCCCACAAAGCAGTATATTGACCCCTTATTACATCCATGGTATTTCACTGGTTTAGCTGGGTGAGCAAAATGTGGCTTGCTTGCTACAGGCCACACCTTTACTACAGAGGGTGTGAAATAAACTCTGCAAAGATTCAGAACACACCAACTTGACACATTTGCAAGGCACAGGGGATTTAATGTGCAAGGCATGCTGGGGCATCCATTCCAAAGCAAAAGATAGTTCGTGGCATAGTGCCCCCCTACAACAAAGAAAGCGGAAAGAGGAAGGGCCTCTTTGGGGTCTGGGTAGCACCTTCCCTTCCTAGAATCACTGATCCAGCCACACTGGGGGATATGAAGACCTGTGATCTCTGAGAGGGCCCTGGTGTGGAAAAGGGCTCTGAGGCAGGTCAGAGGTGGCATGATCCAGCAACCACATCAATACTGGAGGTGTCAGTAGAGAGGAGAGACAATGTGAAGTGTGTGGAACACCCTGGTGGGAGAATCACAATGTCAGCCCTCTGGGGACTGTGGCAAGACAGTGTCATCTGCTGTGGAGAATTTTAAAAAACAGCCCCTGTCATATTTGGCTTCCCCTGGTAGAGATGAGAGAACAAGTGACCATTAGAATCATTCATTATAAGCCAAGTCCCATCAGATCCCAAGTCATACTGGGGGCCTAGCAGTCATCCATCAGAAGGCAAAAGTGAGGCATCAAGGATTGAGCCTGAGAAGGACCCGAGGTACAAGCATGTTCCCAGAGCCTGCATCCCAGAGCCCCACTACTGACCCACCAGCACTCCCTCCAGCTCACTCCTCTCTCCACGTGAAGACTCCTGCACACCAGCTGGAGGAGGGAAAAGTCAGAGCTTGGTTTTAAAGGGGAGCTCCATTTCATGGGTACAAGTAAGAATTAATGACAATGCATTATAGATTCACTGAGGGGAAGCCTTGAAAGAGAAGGTGGAGGGGAAAGTCCTCCTGACAGGCAGAGGGCTAGGAAGGGCACCAGTGAGAAAGGAGAAAATGCCAGCTCATGGGCAGTGGTGAATGACCTGGCTAGCTGGGCAGAGACTGGAAAGGACAAAGACTAAAAGATAAGGGCCAAGGAAGAGCCTGGACACGTGGAAGTGGGTGCAGAGTGTACAAGGTGGGCCGGGACACATGGAAGTGGGTGCAGAGTGTACAGGGTGGGCCTGGACATGAGGAAGTGGGCGCAGAGTGTGCTGTGTGGGCTTGGACACGTGGAGGTGGGTACAGAGTATACAGGGTGGGCTGGACACGTGGAAGTGGGCACAGAGTATACAGGGTGGGCCTGGACACGTGGAGGTGGGCGCAGAGTGTGCAGGGTGGGTCTGGACATGTGGAGGTGGGTGCAGAGTGTACAGGGTGGGCCTGGACATCTGGAAGTGGGCACAGAGTGTACAGGGTGGGCCTGGACATGTGGAGGTGGGCACAGAGTGTGCAGGGTCAGCCTGGACACGTGGAGGTGGGCACAGAGTGAGCAGGGTGGGCCTGGACACATGGCCGTGGGCACAGAGTGTGCAGGGTGGGCCTGGATATGTGGAAGTGGGCACAGAGTGTACAGGGTGGGCCTGGACACGTGGAAGTGGGCACAGAGTGTACAGGGTGGGCCTGGACACGTGGAGGTGGGCACAGAGTGTGCAGGGTGGGCCTGGATATGTGCCAGTGGGTGCAGAGTGTCCAGGGTGGGCCTGGATATGTGCCAGTGGGTGCAGAGTGTACAGACCTTGGTGTTACGTCACAGGGCACCCAGAAACTAGGAAGAGATGTTTTGCACATTTACAATCTTTGCTTTTAATATTGCTTATTCAGCTTATAGTTTAATTTTTATAAGTTTATGCAATTTAATTATAAGTTTATACAATTTAATTTTTCCAATAAGTCTTCAATAATAACTGACATGCAAACTTCCTGAAAATTTAACAGTTGGTGCTTGAATGCAGGATCAGTTTGCCCAGTATATGACTGGACCTGGCAGTGACTTGGTTAAGTTTTTTGCAAAGAAGCAGAAATAAAAATTGATAAATGAGGGTGTCACCTGTGGCTCAGTGATTTGGGCACCAACCCCATATACCAAGGGTGGCAGGTTCGAACCCGGCCCTGGCCAAATTGCAACAAAAAAATAACCGGGTGTTGTAGTAAGTAAGTAGTCCCAGCTACTTGGGAGGCTGAGGCAAGAGAATTGCCTGAGCCCAAGAGTTGGAGGTTGCTGTGAGCTGGGTGACTCAACGGCACTCTACCAAGGGCAACTAAGTGAGACTATGTCTCACATAAATAAATAAATTGATAGACAAATTATGCCACCTATATAGTAAGTTATTTAACTGTGTGGCTTGTCTAAGTTATACCTGCTACATTTTCTTCTTTGAGGTGTCCCAAAAAGGAATGAAAAATGTCAACAAAGATAGAGCTCAAAGCTTAATAAACTTGTGTCCTTCTCAATTGAACATTATAAGCTGGCCCAGTGCAGTGGCTCATACCTATAATCTTAGCACTCTGGGAGGCCAAGGCAGGTGGATTGCTTGAGCTCAGGAGTTGGAAACCAGCCCAAGCAAGATCGCATCTCTACTAAAAATAGAAAAACTAGACAGGCATGGTGGTGCGCACCTGTAGCCCTAGCTACTCAGGAGGCAAGAGGATCGCTTAAGTTCAAGAGTTTGAGGTTGCTGAGTGCTATGATGCCACAGTACTCTATTCAGGGCAGCAAAGTGAGATTCTGTCACAAAAAAAAAAAAGAAAAACATTATAAGCAGCCAG
This sequence comes from Galagoides demidoff, assembly GCA_963574575.1. NCBI lineage: Eukaryota > Metazoa > Chordata > Mammalia > Primates > Galagidae > Galagoides > Galagoides demidoff. Next base: position 17,291 of record CAUYQV010003601.1, read on the forward strand.
TAGTTCTTCCCTGGGGGTGGGGAGAACTCACGTATTAGTGTACTATTTGACAATGTGATTAAATGCTTGTCATTATTTTAAAATTCTAAGACAGCATTCATTTCTCTGCACATTCTCTACTCACCAGGATCAGGGTTTTTTACAATTCATAGCATCCGCCACTTGGTTCATAATCTTGATTGAGGTCAATTAATTTGAAATTAAATCAAAACAAGATAAATCAAGGCAAGATTCTAGTTAGCATTTACATTGCAACTATGACTATAAAAATACCACCCAGTAAGAATACTTTAAACTCATTCTGAAGATTTTATTTGTCTTCAATGTCTTTCGAAAGTTGGAGGAACATACTATATATACATACATATATGTAGTACGCTAAAATGTAACTCATTTGAAGAGAGATAGAGTTAATATCTAGTGGCCAAGCTAAATTAGTAAATAAATGAGGGCTCAATTCAAACAGCACAATAAAGTAATAATCTAGAAAGCAGCTTCTTTTAAATGTCTTAACACAATAATTAAACAAACAAGATGAGGTATATCTTAACCAGAGTGATGTAAGCATTCCTAATTCTATATGAAATCAGCATATTGTTCCCTATAAATGCATTACTGTATCCATGATCTATGTGTTTATGATTTAATAAAAAGTAATAATAATAATAAAATAAATAAATGAAAGTGCTTTTGTCTTCAATATAAATAGCCACACTAGAGGGCAAACTTTCTCTTCTCCAGAAATCTTCCGTAAGTATATTTTATGATACAACCTTCCCAAGAGACGAGGAGTCTTTTCTAAGGAAAACTGTTAATTTTGAGGACATCTTGAAAACAACCAAGTAGGCTCAATTGGAAAAATTTGAATCAGTACACTCTAGGAAAAAAAAAATTACGTTTACAAAGTAGAGATCAGTTTAAAACAAAACAAAATAGAGCAAAATCACCCTGTCAGGGACTCATCTGTTTATACCCTGCACTTTATAAAGTGTTAGGAAATTATCCCTTCACATTCTCAAAGAGACCTTTTAGCTCATTTTTAAAGTGTGAAGATGAAAAAACTGAAGCTCAGTTGGTGAGAGATTCCCAAAGTCAAACAGGTTTAAGACAAGTGACTTAATCAAGGCCTGATTGAAGCCAATTTCTTTCTCCGAGTTCAGCTCATTCACCCCCGAGAGTCCCCTGTAGCCTTTCCTCAAAGAGCTCAGGATACCCCAGGGAAACAGTTCGTTCTGGGATGAACAAACTAGATTCTGGCCGTCCCAGCTTTGTGAGAGCTAGTGAGCAGAAACCCCGCATGACATCAGCCATCTCTCCTAAGGCTATGATTAAATCATTGATTTAAAATATAATTACAAGTGTGACACAGCCATGATTATTTTGCCCCTGGGGGAAATTTTATAGTATATACAGTAATTTGTTTACTTCTATTAAATAAATATATATAAGGAAACTCTTTAAGTTGCCATCCAAATTAAGAAAATATGTAAATTAAAATATGATTACTTAGGTCACAGAGGGTCCATCACTTTCAGAAGGATGTGTTCAAGTGTGTTTGTGGTCTGAGAGCCCCCCAGCTGTGTGCTAAATAATCCCATTTATTACAAGGGCTCCATTGGCAGGGAAATGCTCAGAAACAGAGCATTTCACAAGGTGTGATGCCTCTGCCCTGCACTTTGTATTAAGTGAGGTTTAATTTATGGAAAATACTACATGGGAATGATCCACTGCTGAGCGTAGCCCTGCCTCTGGCCCTCTGCTGGCCCCTAAGTCAGGAGGCCGAAATCATTCTAAAAGTCCCCCTGGTTTCTCTCCTTGCCCCCAGCTGCAGACCTGGGCCTAGGTTATCCTGAAGTCAGAATGATCAATCCTGTTGTTAATGACTGTCAGAAATTTTCACAGCTCCCCACAGAAGCCCTCATCCTCCTCTTCATCAACACATTCCACATGTGACCAAAAACACAGCAGCTACCTGAAGTTGATTAAAGAAAAGAAGTCGATTGTGCCTGTAATCCTAGCACTCTAGGAGGCGGAGGCAGCAAGATCCCTTGACCTCTGGGGTTCAAGACCAGCTTGAGCAAGAGCAAGATTCCATCTTTACTAAAAATAGAAAAATCAGCTGGGTGTTGTGGAGGATTGTCGCCTTTCCCCGTTCCGTCCGGCGGAGAGGGCGGCACCGTGCGTGTTCGGTATGTGAAGGGAGAAGAGAGCTATAGTAGCTTTAGAAGGAGAATGAAAGAACACGCACACAGTTCAGACTTGGAGGTCGCGCCTAGAAAGTAAAGAAAGATAAGAGACAAAGTGTAGTTTAAGAGAGTCAGCAAAGTTGGAGCCGACTTCCTTTATTCATGGGGCGATATATAGGGGAGTGGAAGGGGCTACCTGTAGGGTTGCATGCAAATGGCTGTTTATGGGTAAACTATAATGGAATGCGGAACCAGTTGT
>CAUYQV010003604.1:0-29106 GCA_963574575.1 Galagoides demidoff
TTACATATGTTGAACCATCCTTGAGAGCCTGGGATAAAACCCATTTGGTCATGGTGTATGATTTGTTTGATGTGTTGCTGGATTCTGTTTGTTAGGATCTTGTTGAAAATTTTCACATCAATATTCATTAGTGATATTGGGCTATAATTTTCTTTTCTTGTTGTGTCTTTTCCAGGTTTGGGTACCAAGGTGATGTTAGCTTTATAGAATGTGTTGGGTAGTATTCTGTCTTTTTCTATATTTTGGAAAAGTTTGAGTAGTATGAGTACTAGTTCCTCTTTAAAGGTTTGAGAGAATTCTGACGTGAAGCCATCTGGTCCTGGGCGGAGGTCTTTTGGGGGAGATTTTGTATAGTTGATGCTATTTCAGAGCTTGATATATGTGTTCAACATTTTCACTTCATTCTGGCTGAGTCTTGGGAGGTGGTGTGCTTTCAAGTATTAGTCCTTCAGATTGTTATATTTCTGGGAATAAAGTTTCTTGTAATATCTCTCTAGGATTCTTTTTCCCATCCCTGGCTCACTAGCCATGTACGGTTCTGGGTTGGGAATTAAATATTGGTGGCAAGTGTGAGGGAGCCATAGGGCGCAGAAGACAAGGACTATAAAGAGCCTGTCAATAGCAGCCAAGAGGACATAAGTGCAACCTCGCTGAGAGGCTACAGATTTTGGCTGCTCTAGGTCCATGTGGGGGACCAAGGAAACTGACCCCATAGGGTAGAAGGTGATGGGCAATGTCAGTGAAGGATTCACTCCCCTTTCTTTTGTTGGCTACCGCCTTGCATAACATTGCTTAATGTGGATGGTACCTGGTTGTCAAGCTCATTGTCTTCCTCCTCCCAGATGCTTAAGAAGCATCTAACAATGGAACATTACCCAAGTTCAAGTGCATTCAATGAGCCTATGTTCTTCATTCATATTTATGGCCTCCTGTTTTAAGATTCCATTCCAAGACAGAATGCTTTATCTTACTCAAGCCACTGGCTTTAAAATTTCCTTTATACTTTCCCCCTCTCCAAAATGATTAAAGGTTTCTTGGAAAACAGATCTGAGAAAAAATGATTAGTGCTCATTAACGCCCATTTTATCCATGGCTATGTGTTTCTATGCAATAGAAAACAACAATAAACTGTCAATTGTGGTAAATGACCATTAACTCTTCGTTAACCAGTAATTCACAACCCCTAGGTTTGGGGGCATGAGGGCTCCATTGCTTGAGTTCCTGGTCTTCCTTGTGAGCTCATTTTTAGTTTACATTAGATGTGTACCCTGTACAAATCGGCAGGCAACCTCTCATCTTCAAGCCAGGGACTGAGCTGTGTACAAACATCTGTACATCATCAGCCTTACCTGTAAAGTAAGTAAGAACTTCTAGAAAAATGTATACTTTTATTCATTACTTTATGCTACTACCCTACTTCATATTTCAGAAGCAGTTGTTTTACAAATATGGTCCTCCACTGTTGTGACCCTTCTAAGTTAACTTGTGTTAGGTTGACAATGTCCCCCGTACCATATCAGTGCCTGACACACAGCTGGCAATTAATCATTATTAGACGAATAAGCAAATGAAGAAGGAAAATGGTACAGTGTCAGAAACAAATGAGGCAATTGCCAAATATTACGAAGGACTTAGTAATTAAAAAATAATCTCTGCCCTCACTGGGCCTGGAGTCTGAGGAGGAGTGAGGCAGAATGCTGGGAAATGACATAAGGCAGGAGGGTGTAAACAAGCAAGGTGCGTTCACCAAGCTATAAATCAGGTGAGAAAAATGAGTTCTGATGCTGTTATAGAGCGTAGCAAGATGGGAAGCTATGTTATAGAGATGGTCGAGGAAGTCCTCTCTTAACCCCATGATTATCTGGGAAAGAATATTCTGAGCAAAAATGTTGGCACTGAACACAGCCTCTAGCCTCCCAGAGCTGCAGGCTGCACGCTGACCTCCTCCCCACACTCACTGCCCGCATCGCCTTGTCTGTGTGGCTGCAGCCATCGGTCCTGCCTTGCTGTTTCACCGTCTCAACTTCTATGCATTCATACTAATCGTTCATAAAAACTGCATCAGATGAACAGCAGTCCGACGTCCTCTGTCCCTGGCAGTGGCGAGAGGGCACAGCAAATGGCATTTCTGATTGTAGTTCAGGGTGGAGAGCACTTGTAGAAAGCTTTAAGTTATTTCAGTGGAATTTCCTCTCCCTCTTAAGAACAGGTCTGAACATCATTTTTTCTGAATTCAGAGTGGACTTGCTATTGGCCAAAGTTGAATTTAACTGATGGGGTGCTTTTCAGTTATTCATACTGGTCTTCATAAGACATGTATTTAGCGTCCCAAACACTATCCTGGATACTGGGAATACAGAGGTAAGTGGAATACAGCCCTTGCCTTATGGATGTGCACAGGTAAGTCTCGAAATAGGCAGGTAACCCCAATCACAGTAACACAATTTGTGCCCTGAGGGATGAGAGGTTGGTATGGAAGCACAGAAGCACAAGGACTTACTTCAGCCTGGGCAGGTTAAAGCAGATTCCTGAAGAAGGTGATGCTTAGCCTGCATCTTGAAGGCTAAAGAGAAGACGAGTAAAGATGTGGGCAGGAATCAGCGTTCTATAGAAAGACAATGTCAAATTCACAATGTGGAAGCAACATACTGTATCCTATGATAGAGTTAATGTACACAATTATGATCTAATAAAAAAAAAAAGATTATATATATTAAAAAAAAGAAAGACAATGTCATTAGGAATGCTGGTGTAAACACGCCACGCGACGTGTGTTCACAGAACTGAAAGCCTGGCAACAAGAGGCAAGAGCACCTCTTTAGTGACACAGGAGGAGGCCATTGCCCAAAGGCCAGTTTTCTGCAGCTGTCACTTTCCCAGCAATTCAGTCTAACAGTTAAATTTCTTCAAGACAGTCATTTCATTAACATTCCAGTCTTGTCTGTGGGTGGCCCGGGATGTCTTTTTCCTTGGGTGCTCACAAGTGACCTCTGGCTCTCTCTGCCATCCCAGGAGACAGAAAGGTGGCTTAACAATCAATATCTCATATTCCGATTGTGCAAAGTGGTTACCATCCTGACAATGGACGTGAGGAAATGGAGGCTCAAGGGTTAAGCCACCTCACCTAAGGTGACACAAACAGGAGTGGCACAGGGATGAATCAACTTCAAACCCAGTACTCATCCTGTTCCACTGGGACAGAGCCGGTTATAAATCAGGCTGGCAGTCTATTGAGCCTGTGGTTCTGGCTGGTGTGAAGATGTTGAAGGAAGGTTTGTATTAAGATACTCTGCGATTTTGGCACAAGAGCTGTGGAAGCATATGGGCCCCTGGAGAGGTTAGCAATATGAGCAAGAAATAACAGGATGAGATTCAACTGGAAAAATGCTTACGAATACATCTGGAGACCAACAAGCGGAAACACACATGGTTAATGGGAAGCAGAGCAGCAGGGACCACGAAGGTTTGAAAAAGTGGACATTTTATCATAAAGACATTGCCAAAAAGAGATGGGAGCCGATAAGGAGTTATCTGGGCTGTGGACAAAAAAAAAAAAAAAAAGCCTCATTTCACGAAGGAGAGGGGTAAAACAGGCCTTCGGCATGCCCGTGTTTTGGATCAGCAATTCCATTTTCACTCTGGGTCAGTCTCTCTCTATTTTAAATAGAGGCCAACCAATGCTGGGGAATGCAGAGAGATAATCACATGTATAATTTAATACCAAAGGAGATGAACTCAAAAGGAAAAAAAAATAAACAAACATACAAATGAATAAGATCTTTTTACAGATCCACAATTCTGGAGAAAGGCAACATTAAAACAATATGAAGTGAAAAGCTTAAATACAGAGGAGTTACCATGGCTCCTATCAGCATAGCTTAGGGCACCAAGTGTCCACAGGTATGCGCTCTTCTGTCAAAGTCCTCTCCTGGGGAAAATGTCTCCTAAAATGTGTAAGCTTCAAATCTAAAATCCATGACTAAGACCAAAGAGGCTAATTCCATGCTGTTAGTAAGCAGACAGGTGCCCTGAGCCTCAGAAGGCTGCCTGTTGCATTTCTGATGGGCTCTTGGTCTTATGTGCTGCTCACTCAGGAGTGATGCCTACGGATGCCGTGTGTTTGTTCTAGATGTAATACATCAGATCCTAAATTCCTGAGCTAAACCCCGGGGCATGAAAATGACCCCACTCCCCAGTTTTCACTCCATTTCTTCCTCCCTTTGTCATCAGACGTTGGGTTGATTACAAGTAACCTGGGTTTTCTGTCTTGATAATTCTTCACCCAGATGTTGTTTTCTGATAACCACCTATCTTACAAACTGACTCTACCATTATCTTTTTCCTAACTGCTCGAAACAGATGGTATATTATACTTTAAATTCATATCCCCGTCATTGCAACTACCACTGCCCTGTGATTTGGGACTCTAGACATGGGAAGGAAAAACACATTTGCATTGTGAAGTGCACAAAAATGTGTTTGATTTTGTAGAGGAGCAGAAGGTTCTAGCAATTTTGGTGCCTGTGGCATGTGCCTCTAAGTAAAAATGGGTGATGCTCTTGGTGGAAATTCCCTGAGTAAAACCTACCAGTACTACATTACAATATGAGATTCCCAAATAGAATGCTGGCATAGAACGATGTATCCAGTCAGTGACATGAACTGAATTAAATCACCACCTGCTATGCACACTCAGTCTTCTCATTCATGTAAGACTCTGAAAGGCAAATGTCTTCCATTGAACAAAAGAAGAGCTTAATAGAAATTAGCTGAATGGATAGATGAGTAACCTAAATAGTAAAGCACAGTTATTGCTTTGTTAATTTGGTGCAATGGAAAGACCCAAGTTCAGACCTTACAATTAGATAGACTACTTTACAATGTTGCCTTGCTATCTAAAAATTATGATTTCAGAAAAGTAACTTTAATTTTAATGTCTTTGATTTCTTTTCTTTCTTTTTTTTGAGACACAGTCTTACTCTATCATTCTGGGTAGAGTGCTATGGTGTCATCATAGCTCACAGCACCCTCAAAATCTTGGACTCCAGTGACCCTTTTGCCTCAGTCTGCAAAATAGCTGAGACTATAGGTACCTGCCACTATGCCTGGCTAGTTTTGTTTTTCTTTTTCCATTTTTAGTAGAGACGAGGTCTCACTCTTGTTCAGGCTGGTCTCAAATCCTGAGCTCAAGCAATCCTCCTGCCTCAGTCTTCTAGAGTACTAGGATTACAGGCATGAGCCACTACACCAGGCTTGATTTCCTTTTTTTTTTTTTCAAGAACAATTTTACTTAACTCATGGGGTGCTTGTGTTGAATGGAAAAATAATGCATTTGATGACTATTATAATTCTTATGGTACAGGAGAGGTGTACGGAAAGCTCTTTCTTTGCTCCTTCTTTGGTCTGTATCAGTAACATTATTTTCTTGCCAACATCCATTTCCTCAGTTCCTATCCATGGCTCCGAATCCCAAGGCAACTTTCTTGAGGAAGTCGACCTACCCGGCTCTCCTGGAGCTTTCCCTAAGCTCTTTCAGCACTTCCTCAGTTGGGAACTATGCATATCTCCATTATCAAACAATAATATTTACTGAGCTGCTACTTCACAGATCATGTGCGCCAGGGGAGAACTTGAGAGCAGGGGTGACAATGGGCCCATCCTAGCATAATACTAACTAATGGCAGGTACATGTAAATAAGTCCCTACTGAAAGCTGCATGTCATTCTTAATTCTTTTTCAACTGGAAAATGTCCATTTGAAAACTAAGGATATAATGTGCAATCTATTTGTTCTGTAGGTTATTTATAAGGATTACATGAAAATTTTTGTAATTCTTAAAGCTTTTAGAAATGCATATAATTCTTCTCTTAGGATGATTTTATCCTCTTTGTGATTTAACTACTATCTCTGGAGAAAGAAAGAAAATATGGTTTCCTACTTAATTCTGAAGAACCAAGTCTAGTTAGATAGGCCACTCCAGCTCCAAAAAGCTGAGCTAGGTGGACAGTACCAGATTCCCTGTATGCACACGCGTAGCACCTTTGCAGCCAAACATCTTTTTGCTGTCAATGCTTACAGTGACCAAGTTATTTGAACAGTACAGCAAGCTACTGGGTATTATTTTGAAAGACTGTGTCAGCACAATAAGCAGATATATATTGTATGTGCCTCCCTTCTCTGCAGAACCCAATGCATATCTCTATTAATGGACTTTTTATATTTTATTGAAAAGATCCGTGAAGGGCTCTCAGCTGTGGCCCTGATATAATATTTATGAAAACATACACACGCGAACGTTACCAAGTCGAAAAAGCACTGGAAACTCGAAATTTCTCAATGCTCTGCCAAAACCCTGGAGGAATTTTTACTAACTAAAGCTCAGATGAAGTTTCGAAGGAAGAAAAATCACTAGATAAAAGGGCCCGATGCACAGATCTGGGAAAATGATGAACTTTCTGAGTTGTCATTTTGATGTCTGCTTTATGGAGAAAGAAGAACTGTGGAATGCATCTAACTATTCAGAAATAAATATCTCTCTGCAACCTCAGTTGATTAAGCAAAGGAAGCAAGATATAATTCTAAATAAAATCCAGGCATGGAAATAAAAGAACTCAGATTTTCATGCCAACCCTGCTACTTAGTACTGGGGAGGCTTTGGCTTACTTAATATCTCTAACATTTGGATTTCTAAATAAAATAATAATCATATAGTGACTTTCTTTACCTGTGAGAACTCATGTGAAGTCCCTTGCATAAGAGGAGAGCAAGGTAAAATTCAATACATGTTAGTCATTATTATTTATTTACTGGAGATCGTCTATTGGAACTTAGCCTCAACACCTAGTCTCACAAAATACACACATACACACACACTTCAAAACCTCACCATGTCTGAAAGCCTAGACAGTATCTATTTCCCTTGGATTCTGACTCAGCTTCCATCAATAAAAGTCATCTTCACAAAATTAGGGAGATGACAGAGAATGAGAAGTCTTTATTCTCATCCTCCAGCAGCAGGTAGATGAGAGGGGAGCAGCAAATGAGGACTTCTAAGAACCTTTGGGGCTGACCCTGGGAATCACCCCCTCTGGGGTTGTGGGTTTTCTAGATTCCAGGCAGAAATTCCTATCACTCCTGCATTTTCTGATTCTCATAAAGCCAGCTGATTTAACTGGCCTCCACTCTCAGCTTCCTCAGCTTTCCTGATGGGTTTGAAGGCAGCTAATTTCCTGTATTAAATTCTTCCTGCTTAAGATACGCAGAGTAGCTTGGACCTGACCACATCTAGCATAATACACATGACTCAAGCTATAAACACAATTGTTTTTGGAGACACATCTATCAAGCAATTGATGGTCAGGTGTTCACAGGGTGCCTGTGGGTTCTGCACTCACGCTGGCCTCCACCTTAATCTCTGAGTAAAATAGCCACACCTCACTCAGAAAAAAAGCTTTTTTCTCCCTGGGCTGAATAGCAAAATTGTAACAATCTGCTGTTCTTCCTTGAGAAGGAGTAAAGAGAACCCCACCATCACCACCACAACAGCATCAACCAACACATTTATCTCATAAGAGGTGCAGCAACCTTGCAACCAAAATGTAGAGGAAAAGAACAATTTCTATGAGTTTTACAAAATGTTTCCCACTAAGCATCTATTGCTGATGCAAATAAAAGATAACATATTTCAAAATTAAATAATACCTCAGGAAACATAAAAGTGAAAAATTTTTAGCAAATAAGTTATTTTTCTGCTTCTGCAATGCTCTAAGCAACTTGAAGAGGAAAATCATGTTTAATTTATATTGTATCCCAAGCACCTAGCATGGATTCTGGGACACTTACATTTGTCAAAGTGAAGGCAAGTGGAAAATCAGGATTAGCCTGGTAGCTTCTGGAGACAGAGAGACCAGCGCGATCCTACTAGTTCTGGACAGGCTCCAGGGCCAGGGTCCTTCCCACCCCCACTCCTGGCTTCTCCTGCCACCTTCCCTTGAGGTCACCTTATAAGGAGCCTCTTGTCAGTGTCCAGCAGCACCAGCCCCAGGGCCCCTCACTGGACCAGCCCCATGCACCTGTCTTGCCCACACCACATACGAGGAAGCCAGTTTTAACAAACAGGCTTTTCCAGACTGGCACCCATAGTTCTCATCAGCATTTTGGATGTGCATGGCTACCCAAAATAGAAAATAATAATTAAAAAATTATATTCCAGAAAGCTTAATTATTTAAAAGATGTGCTTTAATTTAACTAGAAGGTTACAATAATATTTCCTTCCCATTATAACTGACAAAACAACTGAAAGTCATGAAGAGTGTTATAGTGTTTTTGATGAGATAAATCTTTATTCTCAGAGACATAATTAACTTCTTCTTTGAGGAGGCACACTAAGTCTTAATTCAAGGACATTTATTTTAAAACTTCTGAAGGTCTGAGATTCTACGCTGTTAAATTCCAGGCAATGAATTTTACCTCTGCTAAAATATTTTAATCCTCATCCCCCCCATCTGTGCATTTTTGGTTTAAATGGTTGTTGGATTTTCCTTAAGAAACAAGAGTCTTTGAAGCTGACCTTGTTCTGGCTAGGAGAACCCAGAGGACCCAGCCCCTGTGGACTCTCTTGTTTTTCCAGGAGATGGGTGAGATAGTCAGATTATTGGTAAGGTCCTGCCCACCAAGGTGACTCAGGAATGCCCGTGGTCTGTGGTTAATTACTAAGCTTCCTGTGTCTCTGCCTTCACCTGCTATTCTGAATATGTTTTTATGGCCCAGAAGCCCAGACCCCACCATGAACCCTTGGAATGGCCACTCTCCACACAGCATTACAGGACATGTCTTGCAACAGACTGCTTTTCAAAATTCAAGAAAAAAATTATCTTGCAGCTAAATGTTTACACAAAAGGGGGGTTGTGAGGATAAGGATTTCAAGATGACAGATCATTCAACAATTACAGCAGCCAAAGCCACTAATGACCTGAAAACTGCTCACGGTTAGAGGACTCGTTCTAAGGAACTACATGAGATGCTGAAGGAAACCCAGTTATCATAGTAAAACAGAAGGTCCATGTGGCATTCTTCTGTCTCAGTGACAAAAGAATTGAAGGCATCAGTCAAGAGAGAAATGTAGGGTGTATAATAGATGGAGCTCAACCGCAGCTATAGACGTCAGGCTTGCTGAAACAAGGCCATTCTTCACGCAGATGCAGGCACACAGTAAACATGGGCATTAATACTTTTTGGATTCAGGTGAGTGCTAGAATTTTGCACTTCTAATGTTGCCATAATCCGTCACTACCTGCTGCATGATTCTCTAGTACTTTCATACATGAAGTATTATATAACAATTAGAACTAATAATTTCGGTGTTCATAGCTTCAGAACACTTTACAATTTCTGAAGTAGTCTGATATGAAACAAGCTGACTATAAATTAAACTCTGTGTCTTTTAGGGAAGAATTACTCTGTGTGTGTGTGTGTGTGTTCTGTATAACAATGTTTAGTGTAAGTCAGGTATAGAAGGAACAGGGTTACCATTGGTGCAAGAGGTTTGGAAACCCAGGCAACGCTTTGTAGATTATAGAGACACTATTGCCTCAGATCCAAGCATGGAATTCATACTTTCCTTTATTATTTTTATTTGAGAATATCAAGGGAATATTTACTTTCACAATAGTGTGATTCTCCTATAGATACTCTTGTTGAAATCTCCATATACTATGCATTCCCTGAGTCCTAGTGAGGCTTCAAGAATCATCTAGAACCTAAAAGGGTAGGAACTTATTCCATGGTGACACCCAAAGGACTTGTCCATGACCTGGGACCATCTAAGAATCATGGATTCCCAGGCTGTGAATTCTTACTCTATCACTAAGACTAGTCCTGTAGTTCCAGATACCTTGGTGGGAACTGAAGAAATTCTTAGTTCCCTTGGGATACTTGGTGGGAACTTGGTGAGAATATGATGGGCAACATTTTCTTGAGAGTTTATTTTTATTTTTTGAGTCAGTCTCTCTCTCTCTTTCTCTCTCTCTCTCGTCTAAGCTAGAGTGCCACAGCATCAGCCTAGTTCACAGCAACCTCAAACTCTTGGACTCAAGAGATCCTCCTGCCTCAGCCTCCCAAGTAGCTGAGACTATAGCTATGAACTACAATGCCTGACTAATTTGTCTATAAATTGTAGAGATAGGTTTCACTCTTGCTCAGGCTGATCTTGAACTCCCGAGCTCAAGGGATCCATCCACCTCGGCCTCCCAGAGTGCTAGAGTAACTGGCATGAGCCACTGTGCCCAGTCTTTCTTGGGCATTTTAGTGGAGGACAGATGACATTTAGGATAGACTGAGCAGAATTGAACACACCAGACTGTGTTACCATTACTTCTATATCATAATAAAAATGACAATTATATCCTGAATTTTACACTGTAATATACACCACCCAGAGGATATTTGCCATTGGTGAAAGCTACATAGATCATTCAACTTCAGACTGTTTATATTATTCCAAACTGTCATATTTTCTGTAGGCATCAAAAAAAGCCTTCAACCTCCTGCTAAAAATGTAATTTTTACTTACAGCACCATCCATAGCACCTCTGAAAAAACAGCCAAATATGATATTAGTCATAAGACCTATCACTTCCTATATTTGAAGTTATTGTTCTTGAACTCACTGGCTCCATTGCCCCTGATTACAGGTAGAAAATTATCTAAAGTCTGCCCTCTGTTCTGGTTGTGGCATTTGTCTCTGTATTGCAGAGGTAGGAAATAAGTAAGAAATTGAGGTCATTATGAAATATTCAAAATAGCAACAGTTTGATTGCTGGCATCCAGAAGTAACTCATAAGGTGAAGAGAGACAGAAGTGAGGATCTCAGGTATTTAAAACCACTTTAATGCATGTGAGATCCCTAGTGGAGAGCGCCGTGCCTACCTGCAGGCAAGGGAGGGGCTCATGGCTCTACAGCCTCAAGATATTTTCTGGAACCAGTGATTCAGTCATGGGGTTCAAGAGAACACTCCAGTACATATTCATGGGAACAGTCAGAGGAGTACGGAGGCTGTGCGAGTGGAGAACTCTCACTGCCGATAAGGCAGGATGCAGGGGGCGGGGTGGGGGAGATGCCTGTACTTTATTATATGTAAATTATATCTCAAAGACTTTTTTAAAAGAAAAAACAAATACCTGAGAATATAGTATATAGGTCACTGTAAATAAGAAGAGTAAAATTCAGAGTCAAAGACCTGGGAAGGGAGGGTAGAGTGGAAGGGGTGGAGAATGAAACCCCACCTTGAGGGCTGCTGCAGGCATTTCACTGCAAGCAGCCCAACTCGGTATGAGCTCACAGGTCCAAACAGGTGCAGCAGCCCCTCACCTGTACAAGTGGTATCTTAGAACTTTCCAAACTGGGTTGGGTTCACACCCTGGCTGTACTGCTTGTTAGCTGTGTGATCACATAACGGATTTCAGACTTTTAGTTGCAAAAGGAGAATGACAATACCTTTAGGATTGGGGTGACGTCTATTCTAAGAGAAGGTATGTAAATTACTGATGTACTCAATAACCTTAAGGACTTCTATCTTCATTCTCAACCTACCAGTGGGCAGACAGCAGCCCAGGTTCAGATGGCCAGAAGCCCTGCGGCCATAGTGAACGGGCCCAGGAAGCACACACCCACATACCGAACAACTGTGAAGACTCAGACTCCCAACCACCTTCTCGTTTTCTCTGATCTGTGCTGTGATTATAGAACAATCTGACCCAAAGACATGATGATTTTGAAACATGGAGGAATAAAACATATCTTTAATTACTGGTGCCCTAAGTAAGAAAATGCCAATACATCATAGGATAATTAATACTAATATAAATTTTACTTAATGGAAAATAATAAACTCAGATACAAACATTATGAGATAAGGCATTCTGGAAAGTTTGTCAGGTACCAATGACAGATAAATTCTCAGAACACAAGGGGCAGTGACACTTTTCTCACTATCTTTGGGGCTCTGCTTCCTGGTATGCCTTACAGTACACAAGTCACAATGACCAAGGTAGCAAAGCCTCTATGTTAAGTCCCCTTAAGACCCACTATAGGGTTACATTAAAAGTTCTTTCCTCCCCTGGTTTTCATCATTACCTGTACCTGTCTACTTGATATCAGTGTAGTTATCAGTTTAATTTTTTCTGAAATTAACAAATAAGAAGATAAGAAGTCCTTCTTCTTCAGTTTGTTCAGTGATGACTAAAAAATTAGCCACACACATAGTTTCAGAATAGAGGTTCAACTAATGTCTATCCCTCACCCCCGGAAATGGCTGTAAAGAGAAAAAGTATGTAAACTCTCAGCAACTGGAAATGTTTATTAATGTTGCTGTGTTTTAAATATCTAGATTTTCTGTAGCCTCCAGGATGCAGTCAAACCATCGTGATCATGGTTCACTAAAACAAAAGAAAGGGGAAATTTGGGTTTTGTTGTCTCTGGAACTCAGAGAGGGTCCCTCTGAGTTGTCCCTGGGACCAAGAGGAGCCTTTGTGAAAGAAAACACATTAAAATAAGACCCCTGGAATAGAGTCCCTGGGTGAGATCAGCAAGAAGCCCAGAGAAACTACACTGCACTTGATCTTAGCCAAGAGGCGAGTCCTACTGCAAATGATATCTAAGGGAGGCTGTGAGCGCTCTATCCTCAGGAACGGTGAGTGACTCTGGTGGAGATATGACGACAGAATCCAAAGCAGAGGAGCTAAAAACACAGTGCATTAAATAGCATTTACTCATCTGTCATCTCGTTATTCAAAGAGGGAATTATAGGAAATTTTAATATAGAAAAATATAACAAAAAATAAAGACCTGGTACTAACATAGCACTCAACATTAAATATTAATATTCTCATCTGCCTTTCTTTCTAAAGATACATCTATATCTTCTATGTGCAGAGGATTTTTTGAAGTAGGTTTATGTTGCAAATATTTTGTACCCTGGTCTTTTCACATCCATGTGCAATAGAAGTCATTCCCTCTAGAACAGCCATTCTCAACACAGGAACTGTATTAAAGGCTCGCGGCATTAGGAAGGTTGAGAACCACTGCTCTAGAACATTCAGAGTCTGTAACTGGCTAATTCATAAAAAAAAAGCTGCAAAGCAGAGATCATTTAAAAACACATTGCCTACACCTTTTATTTTCACTTAAGATATATAAACATATTCATTAACTTTGCTCCAGACTACAGCCTCTTCTTTATGGTCAGGTTCTCTGATTAGACAGAGTTCCACAGTTTTCCTGGGTGGCGCCTGTTGCTCAGTGGTTAGGGCACCAGCCCCATATACCGAGGGTGACGGGTTTAGCCCTGGCCAGTTAAAAGAGCAGTGGCAACTGCAACAAAAATACGCAGGCATTGTGGTGGGCGCCTGGAGTCCCAGCAACTCTGGAGGCTGAGGCAAGAGAATCGCCCTACCCCAAGAGCTAGAGGTTGCTGTGAGCTGTGATGCCACAGGACTCTACTGAGGGCAACAAAGTGAGAGTCAGTCTCAAAAAAAAATCAAAAAAAAACAAAAAAAAAAGTTGTCCTGGGAAAGCCATATTTATGATACATTGTCCAAAATTCCATTTTTGATGTCTTTAAATGAGCATGAATGTGCACAGAGACAGCCAGAGCCCGGTCACAGAATTCTACAGTGTTCTCCATCACCTTTCATAGCTGTCTAACCACACATAATCAGACAATTTCCTAGCACCTCACCTTTCTAGAAAAACAATTTGAAATATTTATAATTTTGTACTCAATGACTTACTGATCTATGCACCATTTTAACTGAGCTATGTAATCACAATGGCAAGGACAACTGGCCTAAACTTATTTAGTGACTCACACTAAGGATGTTACCAACAGTGGGAGCAGATACGCCCAAGAACAGAGGACAGCAGCCTGCAGTCGCCGTGACGAGAACACCGTGGACCCTGCTCAGACTATTGACAGATGGAGTGACACACTGCATTATTCTGCCGACGTGGCTACATGGGGGCTGAGTTAAGCATCTTGTGTAGTTACCAATGTCACCATGTTTCAACAATGAAAATGTTCCCAGCCATTTGAACTAAATGAACATGTTCTGTATTGGAAGAGACAGATAATTCTGTACGTATGCTTAAAATATCTAAGTGGTACAATTGTGGTTTGAGTGATATCGAAACCTCGTAGCATCTACCTAGGAACTTTCAGAATAAAGGATGGCATTAAAGTTAGGGTTAGCAGTGAAGTTTAACTCACATGCAGGAATTCATCTTTGTGTCAACAGAAAGCTCTATTTCACCTCAAATGACGTCCATTCATTGACCAAACTTAATAACCCCCATTTCTGCTTCCACCACATTCTAGTATCCAATAGTCAACTTGCATTACTTAGAGTGATATTTTCTGAATAATAATTCAGCAAGAACTATTGGTGTCATCTTGGAATAAGTTAACCTCACGGGCTTATTGTTTCTCTAAAGAAACTTGACACTCCCACTTTTTCCTGCCAACATACCCTCTCCCAAGAGTCAGTAGTGTTTAAGTCACGAGCCTGACCAAAGTCTAACAAGTCATTAACAATACATTCATTAGTAGGCAATTAATACATATAAGGATCCTTAATCCAAAAATGGAATGCTTCCTATAGATGTTGTATTCCACAACCTTTTCCAAACACTACTTATTATCAGTTACTGTAGAGTTGTGAATATTATCTCTTGATAAAAAGGAATTATCCAAAAGAACTAAAGAACAGCATTATCGATCATCCTGCAATTTAATACCTATCTTCTTTAATCCTCTGTGTCTAGAACCGTAGTAAGGTGATTCCCTTCCTCAGCACAGGCTATCTCTCCTAGGATACAAATGCCAAGTGTTTACATATGGTCCAGTTCGTGCATTTATCTATTTTCTATTTAAAATGGAACTGCTTTAGGGCACCTAAGCCTGGGGCTATGCTTCTGGTAACCATTCAAGAAGTCAAACTCTGTGACTGAGCGTCTTTGAAAGACTGCAGAAGCTCAGCTGAGCTGACACAGTTTAAAAATGTGTCTGTGATTATAGACGTATATAAAATACATACAAAACGATAATATATAATTGTACATATACACATATAGTAAATATATAAATTATTCATTATACATAGTAGTGTCCCTATTTTTATAGCAATCTTTGTTAATGGCACCACCACTTATGAAGTGAGACAAGCTAGAACCCACAGAGGTATCCTCTATGCCCGTCTCCTCCATGTACCAAATTTAATAAGTCATCACGTCGCTAGAATTTCACCTTAGAAATGTCTCTTACTTCTATAGGCTGCTCTCAAACACCAATGCTTTGTGTTCCTGTTCCACCATTTCTCATGGGGATATGTGAACAGACAGAAGTTCCCCTCAGGAAAACATGCTGTAACAGCCTCTTCTCTCTCTTAAAAATCTACATTTTTATCATCCCCATTTGATATTCTTTTCTGATTTACATAAGAAGGTTAGAGCAGATTGTGAATAGGGATGAAGATAAGTGGAGGAAGACGGTTCATAAAACAAAGTGGCAAGAAAGCTGGTGTTATTGTCTACTACAGTGCAAAAAGGCACATGGGCAGGGCGGTGCCTGTGGCTCAAAGGAGTAGGGCGCCAGCCCCATATACCAGAGGTGGTGGGTTCAAACCCAGCCCTGGCCAAAGGAAAAAAAAAGATGCATGGGAAAAAACCACCTCTTATGGAAGCCTGGTTTTTAAGACGTTATAGATGGAACGGAACAACTTCTGGAATCAGAGACTCCGATCTACATAGATCTAAAAGCGGCCTCACACACCGTCCAGTCTAACCCTGAAAGCATTTTACTTTGTCAGAGCTGAATTGTTTCTCTCTCACCCAAATTCACATTTTAAAGCTCTAAGCCAGTGTTTTTCAACCTTTTTTTTTTTTTTTTAAATCTCATGGCATGCTTGAAGCCACAGTTAAACTTTTGTGGCACACTTAAATTATGTTGATCATAAAAAGAGTTAAAAAAAAAAAAAGAATATATTTACTGTGTTTTGAACTTCTTTTGGAAATAATTTAATGACCTTTAAGGATGGGTGAAGAGAATGATATTGTGGGGATCACACCTATGATTTATCCTATTAGGGTACATGTGAATTTGTCTAAAGGTTGAATATAAATGTCTTAACACAACAATTATGAGAAAGACATGATGGCTATGTTATCCAGTTGGATGAGAATTTTCCAAACTGCATATGGAAGCAACACACTGTATCCTATGATAGAATTAATGTACATAATTATGATCTAATAAAAAATAAAATAAAAATAAAAATAAACAAAAAATAAAAAAAACAAAAACCATGTACACATGACTGGGTGGGGTGGCTCATACATATAATCCTAGCACTCTTATAGGCTGAGGCAGGTAGATTGCTTCAGCTCCTGAGTTCTAAATCAGCCTGAGCAAACTTGAGACCCTGTCTCTACTCAAAATTTGAAAACTGAGGCAAGAAGATCACTTGAAACTAAGAGTTCAAGATTGATGTGAGCTATAATGATACCATGCCATTCTACTCAGGGTGGCAGATTGAGACTTAGTTTCAAAAAAAAAAAATATTACATACAAATTTATGGACTAAACTTCACAATGAAATGACAGACATTAAATAATGATAGGGAGGCCAGGCACAGTGGCTCACACCTTCAATCCCAGGACTCTTGGGGTCCAAGGTGGGTGGATTTCTTGAGCTCCCAGTTCGAGACTGGCCTAAACAAGTGAGAGATACCCTGTCTATAAGAAAATATGTGGGTATTCTGGCTAGTGTCTGTAGTACAAGCAGCTCCAGAGGCTGAGGCAAAAGGATCGTTTCAGACCAGGAAGTTGAGGTTGCTTTGAGCTATAATGCCATGGCACTATACCAGGGGCAACAAAGTGAGACTTTGTCTCAAAAAAATAAAATAAAATAAAATGAGTAAAGATAGGGATTTAAAAACTAAAAAGTCAAAATCCAACTCTATATTTAATACTCATCTTACATATAATGACAAACATGGAATAAAAAAATGACAGGACAGAAAGGTATTTGGCCAGGTGCAGTGTCTCATGGCTGTAATCCCACACTCTGGGAGGCCCAGGCAGTGGATAGCTTGAGCTCATGGATTTGAGACCAGTTTCAGCAAAAAGTGAGACCCTATCTCTACTAAAACTAGAAAAGCTGAGGCAAGAGGAACCCTTGAGCCAATTTGGAAGTTGCTGTGAGGTATGATACCACGACACTCTCCCCCCACAGGGACAGCTTCAGACTCTGTCTCAAAAAAAAAAAAAGAACAAGAAAAATAGTTAATTCAAATTAATCAAATGAGAACAAGGGAGATTATCATAAGGAGATATGTACATAAATATGTGTACGTGTGTGTCTGTATATTTATACACACATGTGTTAAAATGAGAGTCTCACCCTATGGCCCAGGCTAGAGTGCCACGGCATCAGCCTAGCTCACAGCAACCTGAAACTTCTAGGTTCAAGCAATCCTCTTGAATCAGCCTTCTGACTAGCTGGCACTACAGGTCCCTGCAATGATACTCAGGTAATTTTATCTTCTATTTCTCGTAGACATGGGGTGTTGCTCTTGTTCCGGCTGATCTCCAGCTCCTGAGCTCAAGACATCCTCTCATCTCAGCCTCCCAGATTAATAGCATTATAGACATACATATGGCAGGAGCACCCAGTCAGAGACAATATATTTTGAGGCAAAACATATCTTATTTCATAAAATATGCTTTAAGTGTAAGTAGTCACAAAAGGTAAAGAGTATGAAATAATAAGGGCTTATTGGTTAGAAAACTATAACTTATTGTTGTTATTTTCAATATATATAAAATACATCTATAAGACAGATATTCAACTGTCACATACATGCTCTAATAAAAAGCAATCTACACACATATTTATTGCAGCATTATTCACATAATTCATTTGGTGAAAGAAATCCACATCAACCTCTAGAAACAAATGGTGAAATATAATTTAGGATATAAAAATGACAGAGTATTACTCAGCTTCTAAAAATAAGGAAATCTTCTAACATCTCTAATAAAGATAAATGGGGCAGTGCCTGTGGCTCAAAGGAGTAGTGCGCTGGCCCCATATCCCGGAGGGGGAGGGTTCAAACCCAGCCCCAGCCAAAAAACTGCAAAATAATAATAATAATAAGATAAATGTTAACTTTATGGTAAATGAAATGGCCTTTCAAAAATTATCTTTAAATTACACAAATAATTCACACAAACATTATATCTATTCACCAGTAAATATGAGTTAAACTGAAGACAGTTTTAGTAGGCTGGGGACCGTGATTCATGGCTACAATCCTAGCACTCTGGGAGACCAAGGCAGGTACATTGCCTGAGCTCAGGAGTTCGAGACCAGTCTAAGCCAGAGCAAGACCCATCTTCAAAAAAAAATTAGATGGGTATTGTGCTGGATCCCTGTAGTCCCAGAGACAGGGGAGGCTCAGGAAAAGAATCATTTGAACCCAAGAGTTTGAGGTTGCTGTGAGCTATAATACCACGCCACTCTGCCAAGGGTGACAAACTGAGACTCTGTTCCCACCACCCACAAAAAGAGTTTTATACATATGCACCTACAAGGTAAAATAACCATTGGCCAGCAGAAATGTACTACTGACCTAGAGAAAATGTACTATTCCTAAACCAAATGTAAGAAACATGTAGGCAAACAAACAGAAAGAAAATGAAATTCCCACTAGACACATGGTTGATTTATATTTAATTTGTGTTCTCAATGTCTTAGAGTATACAGAGTTGAATAATGTCATGCAAAATTATAATTAAAAAAGTGTGACTAGGCTCAGCACCTGTGGCTCAAGCGGCTAAGGCACCAGCCACATACACCTGAGCTGACGGGTTCTATTCCAGCCTAGGCCTGCCAAACAACAATGACAATAGCCAGGCATTGTGGCCGGCGCCTGTGGTCCCAGCTACTTGGGAGGCAAAGGTAGAAGAATCACTTGAGCCCAGGAATTGGAGTTCGCTGTGAGCTGTGATGCCATAGCACCCTACCCAGGGCAATAGCTTGAGGCTCTGTCTTAAAAAAAAAAAAGGTGTGACAAAGTGACTCAGAGATAAAAAAGTGATATTATATTTTAGAATATGAATCTCTTTATTTTCATACAGAAAAATATGATGGAAAATCTTGTAATGAATATTTTTTAAATAATGGTACATTTAGCACAGATCCTCACTTTCCTTATCCATGTATGTCTGGCAAATTTTGGTATACCATGTATAGGTAAAAAGTACAAACAAAACTGACTGAGGTGAGGTGACCTACTTAAAAAATTTAAAAAGAGGGGTGGTGTCAGTGGCTCAGTGAGTAGGGCACTGGCCCCATATACGGAGGGAAGCAGGTTCTAAACACAGCACCAGCCAAACCGCAACAAAAAAATAGCCAAGCATTGTGGCAAGTGCCTATAGTCCCAGCTACTCAGGAAGCTGAGGCAAGAGAATCACCTTAGCCCAGAAGTTGGAGGTTGCTGTAAGCTGTGACACCACAGCACTCTACCCAGGGTGATAAGTCAAACTCTGTCTTAAAAAAAAAAAAAAAAAAAGAGGGGCGGGGCCTGTGGCTCAGTGAGTAGAGCACTGGCCCCATATACCGAGGGTGGCAGTTCTAAACCTGGCACCGACCAAACTGCAGCAAAAAAATAGCTGAGCGTTGTGGCCAGTGCCTGTATTCCCAGCTACTCAGGAGGCTGAGGCAAGAGAATCACCCAAGCCCAGGAGTTGGGGGTTGCTGTGAGCTGTGTGATGCCACAGCACTCTACCGAGGGGGATAAAGTAAGACTGTCTCAAGAACAAAAAGAGAAAAAAAAAAAAAGAAAAATTAAAAAGAGGCCTGGAGCAGTGGCTCATGTCAGTAATCTTAACATTCTAGGGGGCAGAAGCAAGTATAGATGGCAGGAGCTCACTAACACTTTTCAAAGAATTATAAATGGCCAACGAGCATTTCAAAGGATGCCTAAAGTTCTAATTCTTAGGGAAATGGGAAGCAAAATCACAATGAAATGTTACATCATACTCAGAGTGAACCCTAAAAACATGTGTCAAGAATACATAGAAATTAGAAACTTTTAGCAAAGTTGGTGAAGAAAAATATTGCAGACTATTAAAATGCTTCCAGGTGGGTGGCGCCTGTGGCCCAAAGGAGTAGGGCACAGCCCCATATGCTGAAGGTAGCGGGTTAAACCCCAGCCTGGGCCAAAAAAAAAATGCTTGAAGGTTTCTCAGAAAACTAAAATTTAAAGTTATTATTTTGCTCTGCGCCTTTAGCTCAGTGGCTGGGGCACTGGCCACACGCACTGGGACTGGGGTGTTAAAATCTGGCCAGGGCCTGCCAAACAACAATGATAACTACAACAAAATAATAGCCTGGCATTGTGGTGGGGGCCCGTAGTCCCAGCTACTCCGGAGGCTGAGGCAAAAGAATTACTTAAGCCCAAGAGTTGGAGGTTGCTGTGAGCTATAACTCCACAGCACTCTACCAAGGGGGATATAATGAAACTCCTTCTCAAAAATAAATAAATAAATAAATAAATAAATAAATATTATGATTTCATTCAGCAATCTCATGTCTGGGTATATATCCTAAATACGCACTGCAGATCGGGGAAGATACACATCCTCACACACTGACATTCCTCACAGCATTTTTCATAAATCCAAGATGTGCCCAGGTGCAGTCACTCACACATCCAATCCTAGCATTGTAGGAGAATGAGGTGGGAAGATAGGTGGACCACAGGAGTTCAAGACCAAGCTAAGCAACAGTGAGACCCTGTCTCTACTAAAAGAACAGTAGTCTAACCAGGAGTTTGAAGGCTGAAGCATGACTGCTTGAACCGACATGTTCGAAGTTTTTGTAAACCGGGATGATGGATGCTATAGCATTCTACCCCTGGCAACAGAGTTCATCTCCATCCCACACAAAAGTTCTCTTTTCTAGATAACTACAATGTTCCATTATGACTGTGGACTGAACCAAAGCAGGTATTTTTCCTTTTTTTTTGAAACAAAGTTTCACTTTTGTCAGCCTAGAATGCTATGTCACAGCTCACAGCAACCTCAAATTCATGGGCTTAAGCCATATTTTTGCCTCAGCCTCCTAAGTGGCTGGGACTACAGGCACCTGCCAAAACACCAGGCTATAATTTTTGTTGTCCTTCTAGTTGTCATTGTTATTTAGCAGGCCCGGGTGGGTTCAAACCTACCACCCGTCCTAATCATTGCACAACAGGCACTAAGCCCAGGTATTTACTGTTAATACAAGTTAACATTTTGTTGGCTGAGAGCAGGTATGCTGAATATTTTATGCACCATCTTTCAATAAAATCTCATGGAAAATGTATGACTTATTAATATGAAATACTTATCAGAACATGTTAGTAAATATCTGAAAACAGTAAAGATAATTTTTATTATGTTATTAATTATAATGTAATATAATTAATATGTAATTATAATATAATAATATAATTATAATATAATTCTTTTTACAAAAACTGGAAAGGTTTAGCTCACCAATTAGAAACAATAAAAAAAATTTATAAATAAAATAAAAATATTAACTTTCTAAAATACAATAAATCATATGAGATAAAATAAGCATTTGGGAAAAATTAAGATATCATTTAGATATAGGTTGAGGAAAATGATGACAATCCTGCTGATTTCTCGTTCCCAAGAGTAAACTAGAAATTTCAAGTTTATTTTTAAAAATAAACTTTTTTGAGAAAAATTTTCAAGAATTGTTTTTATTTATTTTTACTATTATCATTTATTTATTTATTAATTAATTTTTTTTTTTTGAGACAGAGCCTGAAGCTGTCAACCTGGGTAGTGTGTGGGAGCATCACAGATCACAGCAACCTCCAACTTCTGGGCTTAAGAGTCTTTTGCCTCAGCCTCCCATGTAGCTGGGACTACAGGCAATCACCACAATGACTGGTTATTTTGGTTTTTTTCCATTTTTGGTTGTAGTTGTCATTGTTGTTTGGCAGGCCTCGGCTGGATTCCAAAATGCTAGGTCTCATTATATGTGGCTGGGGCCATAGCCACTTGAGCTACAGGCGCCAAGCCTTATTTTTTTTTTTTATTTATTTACTTTTTTTGAGACAGAGTTGCTCTATGTTGCCCACGGTTACAGTGCCGTGGCATCACAGCTCACAGCAACCTGAAACTCCTGGGACCAAGCGATTCTCTTGCCTCAGCCTCCCACTTAGTTACGACTAAGGTGCTGCCAGGATGCCGGGCCATTTTCCTGTTACAGTTGTTACTGTTGTTTAGCTGGCAAGGGGCAGGCTACAATCCCCAAATCTTGGTGCATGTGGTTGGCTCTGTATCCATTGTGGTACAGGTGCCAAGCCAAGTGTAGCCTTTTAATAAATCTGAAATTCCTATTCATTCTCTAAATTACTTGCTACATAAGTTGAAATTTTAACACATACTTCTGAATATTTAAATCTAAAATTACAGAAAATTGAACACAGAATAAAATGGAACATGAAAACATAAACAGTAAAACCAGCAAGACAGTAGAATACAAGTCCCAACTTCATGTATTCCTCCCAAGGGAGCCATCTATAGGGAAAAATGCTTCGGTGAGAGGCCAGCACATGGACTCACACCTGTCATCTCACCTACTTAGAGGCTGAGGTGAGAGGATCACTTCAGTCCAACAGTTTGACACCAGCCTAGGCAAAAACTCTATCTCTAAAAAAAGAAAAAGAAAAAAAAAAAAAGAAACTTTGGTGGTGCCCGTAGTTCAGTGGGTAGTTTCAGCAGGTTTGAATAAGACCTGGGCCAGCAAAAACTATAATGACAACTGCAACAAACAAAATAGACAGGCGTTGCCACAGGCACCAATAGTTCCAGCTACTGGGGAGGCTGAGCAAGAGAAGCACTTAGGCCCAAGGGTGTGATGTTGCTGTGAGCTGTGATGCCATGGCACTCTATCCAGGGAGACAGCTTGAGACTCTGTCTCAAAAAAAAAAAGAAAAGAAAAGAAAGAAAACTTTATTCAGACACAGTCTCATTCTGTTGTTCAGGCTACAGTGTCATAAAATCAGCCTAAATGATAGCAGCCTCAAACTCCTGGGTTCAAGCAATTCTCCAGCCTCATCCCCACCACCAGCCCCCAGTAGGTAGGACAACATGCAATCATTACAATGCCTGGATATTTTTTCTCTTTTTAGTAGAGATAGGGTATCATTCTTGTTT
Source organism: Galagoides demidoff (assembly GCA_963574575.1). Taxonomy (NCBI): domain Eukaryota; kingdom Metazoa; phylum Chordata; class Mammalia; order Primates; family Galagidae; genus Galagoides; species Galagoides demidoff. The sequence continues at coordinate 23,296 of CAUYQV010003604.1, forward strand.
AGGGTGGTCTGACAACCCTGAGCTCAAGTAATAGTCCTACCTTGGGTCCTAGAGAGTGAGGATTAGAGGTGTGAGCCACCACACCCAGCTTAAAGAATATTAAAAAAAAATTTCACAGGTATACTAAAAAATACACACACGTTTCATGTCCTTAACAGAAATGGAAGAGCAGTCACATCTTGCACTCACATGTAAGCCATAGGAAGTTCCTTCATTCTCACTGTAACCTAGAAGGAATATCAGTGAAATGTAAGGTCCTTCTGGAAATTAAAACCAAGAATAGGCATAGTGGTTCACAACTATATGCCTAGCACTCTGTGAGCCAAGGAGGGAGGAATGCTTCAGCTTACAAGTTTGAGACTAGCTTGAGGAAGTATGAGAACTCCCCTGTACTAAAAAAATTAAAAAAACATTAGCCAAGCAATATAGAGAAACTTGTAGTCCCAGTTATTTGGGGGCTGAGACAGAAAAAAATCACTTGACACCAGTAGTTTAAGGTTCCTCTCAGTTAGGGTGATGTCATGGCACTCTAGCGTGAGAAAACTAAGTGAGACTCTTTATCAATACGAAAATAAAAATTAAAAAATAATAAAACAAGAAGAGAGATGCCTTGATGTAAAAAGAAGGGAAAGAAACCCAGGCTTCTCAGAAATCATTTCCAATAAAGCTGAGCTTCCCTAATCACACTGTATTGTGTGGTTTCCTCCCAGCACTTGGACCGCTGACCAGTGTTACCTGCTTCACTCACTCCAACCCACCTGGGTGCTTGAGTAGTGTCAGCTGTGTCTTCACCTTCCAGGGTTCTTTGCTTTGCTCCAGAAAGGTGATGAGGTCTGGCTTAGAGACAGTTAAGACCTGTTTTAGTAGAAAACAAATTGGGATTCTTCAATTGGCAATCTAATGCCTTGGTGAAGTAGAGAAAAGGACATTTTAGAAGATCCTGAAATCATAATCCCAAACAGCTTTCCTTGCAGAAACTTCAGAATCTTTAAAAAGTATTTAAAGTTGGAACATTCCTCACTTCTCCACTACTAAAACTACTGAAATAAAATTTGGTGTTAGAAATCAGACTTAAAGGTATGAGTAACAATCTAGGCCATGAAATTTCGGAAATTTCCATTAATCTAGTGAAGGATATAAATCAGCTCAAAGAAGGGTAAGATTAATGCCAAAATAAAACAATTCCAATTTTTCTTTTCTATACCAAGATATCCTAAACTTTTCCATAGAAACAAGAACCTGACACTCAGTCAATGAATAAACTGAATAAAAACCTTCTACAAAGAGAGAATACCAATTGTTTAGTATAGACCTGGAACTGTGTATAAAAGTTGTCCTCACCCAGGAAGACCAGGTTTCTGTAGGTCTCTAACATGACTTCTCAGTACAAATGCTGCTGAGCAGGGTCCAGGCAGGCCCACTCCTCCATAGAGAATTCAATAGACACATCCTTGAATGTCAACACTCCCTGAAAAAACAAACATATTTACCAAGAATACACAAGCATATAGAATTTCACTTTTTTTTTTTTTTTGAGACAGAGTCTCAAGCTGTCACCTTCACAGCAACCTTAAACGCTTAGACCTAAGCGATTTTCTTGCCTCAGTCTCCTAGCTGGGACTACAGGTGCCCTCCACAACACCCAGCTATTTTTTTGTTGCCGTTTTCATTGTTGTTTAGCTGGCGTGGACCAGGTTCCAACCCACCAGCCTGGGTGTATGTGGCTGGCACTTTAACCACTATGCTACAGGCACCAAGCCATGAATTTCACTTTTAGTTAAGTGAGTGAAGAGAACTCTTGCTGACTTATAAGAGTAAATGCAATTAACTAATAAGTATAGAAGGGATATATTCCCTCATGTGTTGTCTAACACTGAAGAAAGGGGATAGAATGACATCCACAAAACCGGTGTACACATCAGACATTTTTGGTTGATATAGTAGAAATGAAAGGCCAGCAATACAGGCATGTAGAATTTTATGCCTCATTTACATCATACATTATAATCTGTGTATATTTTTTATATGACAATGTCATGGTGAGATAAATGGTAACTCTAAAGTTTTCATGTGTAGAAGAACTGGAAATCATGAAAAACTGCAGATTGTTATTCAGACATTATGGGGTGAGGATTCCATTTATAAATTTCCAACAAGCTCAACAGGAATGACAATGTTTTAGTCCCATGATGATGTTTTGTCAAACATGCAGTGATCTCGGCACGAGTAGCTCAAGCAGCTAAGGTGCCAGCCACATACACCAGAGCTGGCAGGTTCAAATCCAGCCCAGGCCCGGCAAACAACAATGATAACTACAATCAAACAAAAAATAGCTGGGCGTTATGTTGGGCACCTATAGTCCCAGCTCCTTGGGAGGCTGAGGCAAGAGAATCACCTAAGCCCAGGAGTTGGAGGTTGCTGTGAGCTGTGACACCATAGCACTCTAGCACTCTATGAAGGGTGATAAAGCGAGACTCTGTCTCTAAAAAAAAAGGCTTTATTCTACCAGGCTGCAGCAGGTGTGGTAAGATTTTCAACCTGTAAGGAATAAATCTACACTTGGGTAATAGTGAATGGGGGAGTGGGTAGGGGGTATTTAAAGGTCAAGAAGGTAGGGATGGGGAGATTCCCTTTCCTGGGTTGGATATCTGTTGTAAGGTTGGGGGTGGTGGTGGACCATTTACATTTCCCAGGTGTGACATCTGGTGAAGTAAGATAGGGGATTGACCCATTCAACTTTCTTAGGTAGGCCAAATGGTAGGAGAGAGTAAGGGGGTGATTCTTTTAGGCGGGTATACCCTCTTTGGGCGGGGTTTGACTCTATCAATAATGTAAATTGGATGAAAAGTTAGCATTTGGAAAAATGGGACAGAAACTGAAAATTTAAGATTTGACGGCAAGACCTAGAAGAGTTAGGCTGAGGAAACAAATGAGGTACATTTACACTCAGCTTGCTAGACTTTTGGAAAATGCATAGGGAAACCAGTTCTCCTGTAGAGTGTTCAAATATACGGGAGAGAATTAGACTGAAAGGGATCCAGACAATATGGGGTGACTTGTATTCCTAGGTTACAAAATCAAAATCAAACTCAAATTTATTCTTATAACTTGCAAGAATTGATATAGGATTCCACCACTCAGGGCTAGACAGGGAGCCCCCATTCTCTAGGCCCAGGTGAACTCAGAGGTCAGACCCCCATTTCCAGGCACAAGCAGTCTGCCTTTTTCCGGAAACATCCTCTAAACTCTGATAAGATCAAGAACAAAGCAGCCTGAGATGGTTTGGGGGTGGTTCCACCTTGAGTAGGAACCCACATCCTAATCCCATCTCAGAGACAAAGACAGTAAAGGACCTGATGACCTCACCCTAGTGGAGGAGGAACTACATTCATTCATTTGTTAATGCACTCAGGAACTTTGAAAAGATGTTTTTCCATCTACCAACTGCTGGCCACCTGTAATTCTCAAGACCTAAGACCCCTAGATAAAGAGCCCTTGTAGAGACCCCAGTTCACGTAGAGACCCCAGTTAGTTCAGTTCTTTCACCTTCCACATTCCTCTCTAACTTCTAATAAAAATCCTATCATACCACTGATCTGTGGTCCATAGGTTCATTCTTCGAATCCCTGAGACCAAGGACCTACTGAAGAGTGAAATTCCGGGATCAGAATGATTGGCCTTTAGAGTGAATCATACAAAAATTAGAGGGGAGGGTGGTGCCTGTGGCCCCATATGCCTGGAGTGGCGGGTTCAAACCCAGCCCAGGACAAAAACTGCAAAAAAATAAAAAATAAAAAAAATAAAAAAGTTAGAGGGGCGGTGGGAGGGAGAATGGTGTGCTCTCACCTAAGAGGCACAAGGTAAAAGTATATGGCTCACCTCCCAACATGGACTGGAACACACAAATACAAACCGTGTAACTTAAACATTTCTACCTTCTTATTAATCTGAAATTTACAAAGAAAGAGGAGATGCAAAAATAGAACAACCGATAAGTATTTTCATTGTTTAAATATCTATTTTGGAGTCAGTGTCTCACGCTATTGCCCCAGACTAGATTCAGGAATGTTATGCTTCACAGCAGTGTCAAACTCCTGGGCTCAACCAATTCTCATGGCTCAGCCTCCCAAGTAGCTGGGACTACAGCCGCCCCCAACAACACTGGCTAATTTTTATATTCTTAGTAGAGACAGGGTCTTGTTCTTGCTCAGGCTGATCTCCAGCTCCTGAGCTAAAACAGTCCACCCACCTCAGCCTCCCAGATAGGATGGTAGACATGAGCCTTGGCACTTGGCCTCTTTGAATATATAAAAATATCCTTTTCATTTCTCAAAAAGTATATACACATATCTGTATACAGATAGGTACATACAAATGTACACACACATAAATTCATAGGTTTTCAGGAAGGACTAAAATCTCTCAGCCTGCCTCCAGCTCCCTCACCTCCAGGATTTCTGTTTTCTCAAACCATTAATAAACCCAACAAACCAACCAAAAGAAAATGGAAATTCGGCTCGGCGCCTGTGGCTCAGTCGGCTAAGGCACCAGCCACATACACCTAAGGTGGCGGGTTCGAATCCCCAGCCAGGGCCCGCCAAACAACAATGCTGACTGCAACCAAAAAATGGCCAGACGTTGTGGCGGGCACCTGTGGTCCCAGCTACTTGGGAGGCTGAGGCAGAAGACTGGCTTGAGCCCAGGAGTTGGAGGTTGCTGTGAGCTGTGATGCCATAGCACTCTACCCAGGGGGATAGCTTGAGGCTGTCTCAAAAAAAAAAAAGTCATAAACTGTCACCATTTTGTGACATACTATTTAAAATAAGGTGTTAGCATGTGCAGCTCCCAAGACGTAAAGGCAAGCACCAAGGCCCTGGGCCTCAGACACCGGCTGTGGTGATGGCCATGACTGCTCGGCTGGCTGGGACAGAGCCCAGGGCCAGTGGTCTGAGCACCCTTGGCAGTGGCACTCCTTGGCCTTCCTAAGGTCCCTGTGCCCAACTTCTCCACCATTCTCCTTCCCTCCCCTGTAACTCCAGCAACAAAGAGAAGTAGTGGGAGAAAGAGCCGCAATGCTGGGTGGCCTGTCCCACCTCACCGAGGAAGGAGGAATACAGTTATGGCCACCCAGGTAATGGGGCAGACTTTTGGAGAAAAAGGGCTGTTCACGGGCAGCAGCAGCATTGGCATTGCATTGCCTAATGACCTGAATGACGCACACAACCTCTCCAAAGCTGAGATGGATGCACCTCAGTTTATCACGCTGGTAAATGTGGCTTTAACTGGGGAAGTAAATGGCAGCTGCTGCAATTACCTCCACCATAGCCCAGGTGTGAATTTCTCCTGGGTCAGGAATCTCAGCCCATCTGTACTTGAGATGCAATAAAGGCCACGTTAACTGCATGAATTGGATCTCCCTTTTCCTTTCATCTTGCCCCTCATCATGATTTTATCTTTGGGTCCAGAACTTTTCACTAAATATAACATTTTAGCCATTTTTGTCATACCACCAATAGCTATTGGACTCAGTCTGAAAATCAGTGCATTGGCCTGTGCCATTGTCAAGGCCCTTAATACAACTTCTCAAGCCATAAACACTCCGAGCATCGAATTAAAACAAGTATGAGAAGCTATACTAAAAAAATCAAGCAGCCATTATTGATTATTAAGCACAATCATAGATGGCAAAACTTTAAAATCTATATATACTGCTTCAATTTATCGAACAATTCCCAACTCAATAAAAACAAGATGTATAATAGACATAGTCAAAATAAACAACAAACGAGAGTTTTCAGAATATCCAATACT
>CAUYQV010003610.1:0-10629 GCA_963574575.1 Galagoides demidoff
GCCTGTGGTCCCAGCTACTTGGGAGGCTGAGGCGGGAGACTCGCTTGAGCCCAGGAGTTGGAGGTTGCTATGAGCTGTGATGCCATGGCACTCTACCCAGGGGGATAGCTTGAGGCTCCGTCTCAAAAAAAAAAAAAAAAATGGAGTTAAGGCCAGGTGCGCTGGCTCACGCCTATAATCCTAGCATTCTGGGAGGCTGAGGCAAGCTGATTGCTTAAGCTTATGCGTTTCAGACTAGCCTGAGCAAGATCAAGACCCCATCTCTACTAAAAATGGAAAACTAAGGCAAAAGGATTGCTTGAGCCCAAGAGTTTGAGGTTGCTGTGAGCTATGATGCCACAATACTCTACCCAGTGAAATTCTGTCTCAAAATGGAAAAAATGGAGTTAAAGCTGAGACTACTAAATGTTGAATTTTCTTGCACATTCACTCATTTTCAGAATAAACATTTAAATAGCCTTTCTGGCTAGACTTGGTGGTTCATGCCTATAATCGCTGTACTTTGGGAGCCCACAAAGCAGGAGCATCTCTAAGGCCAGGAGATCAAGACCAGCCTGGTAACATAGCAGGACCTCATCACTACAACAAATTAAAAAATTGGCTGGGCATGGTGGTACATGCCTGTAGTTGCAATTTAGCACTCAGAAGTCTGGACCAGGACGATCACTTGAGCCCAAAAGTTGGAGTTTATAGTGAGCTATTATCGTGCGATTGTACTCCATCCTGGGTGAAATAGTGAGACCCTGTCTCTTAAAAAAAATTAAAATAGGGCGGCGCCTGTGGCTCAAAGGAGTAGGGCACCAGCCCCATATGCCGGAGGTGGCGGGTTTAAACTAAACAGCCTTTTTTTTATAGCTTTGAAGTATATGTAGTATATTAGGGAGAATAAAGTCACTTGACCTTTGGGAATGGTTGAAGTTCCAGTCAAACCAAGAGCTTTTCCCAAATTCTGTAATAAAATAAATGGGTAGGGGCTCGGCGCCTGTGGCTCATTTGGCTAAGGCGCCAGCCACGTACACCTAAGGTGGCGGGTTAGAATCCCCAGCCCAGCCCCGCCAAACAACAATGATGGCTGCAACCAAAAAATGGCCGGGCGTTGTGGCGGGCGCCTCTGGTCCCAGCTCCTTGGGAGGCGGAGGCAGGAGACTCGCTTGAGCCCAGGATTTGGAGGTTGCTATGAGCTGTGATACCATGGCACTCTACCCAGGGGGATAGCTTGAGGCTCCATCTCAAAAAAAATAAAAAATAAAATAAAATAAATAAATAAATGGGTAGGGAATCAACAAGGTTTCTTCTTTTTTTTTTTAAGACAGACTCTCCTCAGTTGCCCTGGGGTTGAGTGCTCTGGCGTCACAGCTCACAGCAACCTCAAACTCTTGGGCTCAAGCAATTCTCTTGACTCAGCCTTCCAAGTAGCTGGGACTACAGGCGTCCACCACAGCACCCGGGCTATTTTTAGAGACAGGGTCTCACTCTTGCTCAGGCTGCTCTTGAACTCCTAGGCACAACCAGTCCACTCGCCTCAGCCTTAGGAGTGAACAAGGTTTATTCTTATTACTGCTTGGATTGGCACAGACTGATTTCTTTAGCCTGAGATTACGTTGATATGTTAGTGCCCTCTTTTGGTTTAAGATGGCTACTGCAGCTGGCATCCTTAATATGGGCAAGAGGTAGAACTACTTTAAAGTTTTTTGGTGGTTTGGGGGTTTTTTTATTCTTTTCATCTCGTTTCAGTTTGTCACCCTTGGTTAAAGTGTCATGGTGTTATAGCTCACAGCAACCTCAAACTCTTGCTCAGGGGATCCGCTGAGCCTCCCAAGTCCCACCTATGGTGGGACTACAGGCACCCAACACAACACCTGGCTATTTTTAGAGATGAGGTCTCACTGTGGCTCAGGCTGGTCTCGAACTTGTTGCCTTGATTTCTCAGAGTGCTAGGATTACAGATGTTAGCCACTGAGCTGGGCCTGTCTTTTTTTATTTCAAAATATTAAGGAATAAAATGTTTTTTGCTGTATGGATACCTTTTAAAATGGTTTTTAGTGTGCCTGTCACCTAAATAGTTGTTAATTGTGCCAGGTAGGTTTTTACCCCTCCGCTCCTCCCTATCCTTCTTCCTTCTCCACCCTCCCTCCTCAAGACAGAGTTTCAAGCTTGTCACCTTAGGTAGAGTGCCATAGCCTTGCCACAGCAACTCCAAGTCTTGGACATAAGTAATTCTCTTGTTTCAGTCTCCCAGATAGCTGGGACTACAGGCACCCACCACAATGCCTGGTTATTTTTTTTTTGTTGCAGTTATAATTGTTATTTTTTCAGCTGGCCGGGGCCAGGTTCAAACCTGCTATCCTCCATGTATGTGACCAGCACCCTACCCACTGAGCTATGGGCAGCATCTCTGTGCTTGTGTGTTCCCATCTGTTATTTCCCACTTATAAGAGAGTACATGTAGTGTTTTTTTCCATTCCTCAGATACTTAGGATAATGGTCTCCACTTCCATCCAAGTTATTGCAAAAGACATTATTTTATTCCTTTTTATGGCTTTTTTTGTTTGCTTTGTTTTTGTTTGATACAAGGTCTTGCTCTGTGCCCAGGCTGGAGTGTAGTGGCCTGCTCACATCTCACTGCAACTGGGATCTCCTGGGCTCAAGCAGTCCTCCACCTTACCCTTCCAAGTAGCTGGGACTACAGACACATGCCACCATGCCCAGCTAAATTTTTCTTCAATTGTTTGTAGAGATGCAACCTCATTATGTTGCCTAGGTTGGTTCCAAACTCTTGGCCTCAAGTGATCCTCCTGTCTCAGCCTCCCAGAGTACTAAGATTACAAACATAAGCCACTAGGCTTGGTCAGGTCTGTTTTGTTTTTGTTAACTTTTGTTCTTTTAGAAGCAAGGTTGGGGGTGTCTCACTGTGTTGCTCAGGCTGGGCTCAAGTAATTCTCCCACTTCAGCCTCCTAAGTAACCTGGACTATAGGCATACACCACCTCACTTATCTGTAATATGGCCAGATTGCATAAGATTAGGAAAAAGGAAGGAATCAATTCATAATTCACTAACAATATAAACACTCTTTTTTTTTTTTGAGACAGAGTCTCGTTCAGTCGCCCTGGGAATGAGTGTCGTGCCATCATAGAGACAGGGTCTTGCTGTTGCTCAGGCTAGTCTTGAACTCCTAAGCTCAGGCTGTTCACCTGCCTTGGCCTCCTAGAGTGCTCTTCTTGATAGGTACAAGCACTGTTTCTCAGATGTTTTATCCTCCATTAGCAGAATATTTAAGATAATTGAAACATTATCAATTTTACTTACGTAATAAGTCATAAAAAGAGGCTTATTATATATTGAAATGGATTTTCAGTAGTTAAAGGCATTATTAGTACAACATACTGATTTATCACAACATTGTTATGTTTGTTCGTTTTGTTTTTGACACAGGGTCTTACTCTATCATCCAGGCTGGAATACAGTGGCCTAGTCATAGGTCAGGGCAGTGTCAAACTCCCGGGCTCAAGCAATCCTTCTGCCTTAGTCTCCCCAGTAGCTGGGACCACAGGTGCCTGCCACCATGCTTGGCTAATTTTTTTATATTTTATAGAGCTGCAGCCTCACTGTGCTGCCTGGGCTGGTCCTGAATAGGAGTGAGCCACTGAACCTGGCCTAACACAAGATTTTAAGCATATCAAGATACAACTAGAAAGAAATAAAGTCTTTTAAATAAAAATAAATTTTAGGTAGTATGATATTAAAATTACATAACCTGAAAAGTAAGGAAACCTTGACTTCGCTCTCCTGAGAACTGTGGCCTTTTATTGTTCCAGTACCCATTGAACTATTAGGTTGAACACAAGTAATTGTAGTTTGGAGTCATGAATTTTATTTTATTTATTTATTTTTTGTTAGAGACAGAGTCTGACTTAGTCACCGTCGGTATGTGCTGTGGCGTCATAGCTCACAGCAACCTCCTACTCCTAGGCTTAGGTGAATCTCTTGCCTCAGCCTCCTGAGTAGCTGGGACTATAGGCTCCTGCCACAACGCCGGCTATTTTTTTGTTGGAATTGTCATTTAGTTCTCCACGCTGGGCTTGTACCTGCCAGCCTCAGTATATGGGGCCAGCGCCCTACCCACTGAGCCCACAGGCACTGCCCTGGGGTCATGAATTTTAAATCATGACTAGGCCCAAATACATCTTTATTACTCAAAATAGGAACCATTACAATCAACACATTGTTGCCAATGAGAAATTTTCTTCCTGTGGCATAAAAGTTGGTGCTTTGGGGGTGGCATCTGTGGCTCACTGAGTAGAGCACCAGCCCCAGCCAAACTGCAATAAAAAATAGCTGGGCACTGTGGCAGGTGCCTGTAGTTCCAGCTACTGGGGAGGCTAAGGCAAGAGAATCACCTAAGCCCAAGAGTTTGAGGTTGCTGTGAGCTGTGACGCCACGGCACCCTACTGAGGGCAACAAAGTAAGACTCTGACTCAAAAAAAAAAAGTCTGTGCTTTGAGATTGGAAGAACTCTTGGAAAACATTTTCTGCCTCCTACTGGCTATGGAAGCATTTTCCCTGCAAAAAAGTTGTCAGATGCTTGAAGAAGCAGTATTTAGTGTGTGAGAGGTCAGGTGAATGTGGCAGATGAGGCAAAACTTCATAGCCCAATTCATTCAACTTTTGAAGCGTTGGTTGTGTGACATGAGGTCAGGAGTTGTCATGGAGAAGAATTGAGTCCTTTCTGTTGTCCAGTGCTGGCTGCAGGCATTGTAGTTTGCAGTACATCTCATCGATTTGCTGAACAGTCTGCTCAAATGTGATGGTTTTGCTGGGATTCAGAAAGCTGTACTGGATCAGCCCACCAGCAGACCACCCAACAGTGATCATGACCTTTCTTTGAAGCACATTTGTCTTTGGGAAGTGCCTGAGAGGTTCCTCTTGGATCAGCCACTGAGCTGATCATTGCTGGTTGTCATATGGAATCCACTTCTTGTTGCACGTCACAATCCAATCAAGAAATGGTTTGTTGTTGCACAGAGTAAGAGAAGAGGACACTTGAAAACAGTGATTGCTATGATTTTCTGGTCAGCTCATGAGGCACCTGCTTATCAAGCTTTTTCACTTTTGCAGTTTGCTTCAAATGCCAAACAACTTAGAGAGGTTGATGTTGAGTTCCCCAGCAACTTCTTGTGTAGCCGTCAGAGGATCCACTTCAGTGATTGCTCTCAGTTGGTCATTGTCAGCTTCCAATGGCTGGTCACTACACTCTTCATCTTCAAGTCTCTTGTCTCCTTTGCAAAACTTTTTTTTTTTTTTTTTTTTTTTTTGCAGTTTTTGGCCGGGGGCTGGGTTTGAACCCAGCACCTCTGACATATGGGACTGGTGCCTTACTCCTTTGAGCCACAGGTGCTGCCCCTGCAAAACTTCTTGAACCACTACTGCACTGTACATTTGTTAGCAGTTCCGGGGCCAAAGAGTTGTTGATGTTGTGAGCTATCTCCACTGCTTTACGACCCATTTTGAACTTGAATAACAAAATTGCTCACATTTGCTTTTTGTCTAGCATCATTTCCGTAGCTTAAAATAAATACAAAGTAAATAGCAAGTAATAAGTCACTAGCAAAAAAACAATGTGAGAAATGCACACTAAAATGATGTAAAACATAACCACATTTATTTAATATGTATTACAGCATCAAATGGCAAGTTTCAATAATGCAAAAGCCACAATTACTTTTGCACCAATCTGCTTGGGTTAGGTATCTTTAGGACTTTAGAAAAAGACAGCTTCAGGGTGGTGCCTGTGGCTCAGTGAGTAGGGCACCAGCCCCATATACTGAGGGTGGTGGGTTCAAACCCGGCCCCAGCCAAACTGCAACAAAAAAATAGCTGGGTGTTGTGGCGGATGCCTGTAGTCCCAGCTACTCAGGAGGCTGAGGCAAGAGAATCACCTAAACCCAGGAGTTAGAGGTTACTGTGAGCTGTGACACTACGGCACTCTACTGAAGGTAATAAAGTAAAACTCTTGTCTCTTAAAAAAAAAAAAAGAAAGAAAAAGACAGCTTCATTCTGTCTCTAAGATTGTGTACTGGTGTGGCAGCTTGTTAAGCCATTAGCTATCAGTTATTCTCTCTTGCTTTGGAACCCCCAAGATATATATATAGTACACCTAAAGAAAAGGGTATTTTTGTCTATACCAGTGGCTCTCTCTTTAGCTGTGAGGCATATCAGAATCTCTACAGAAGCAATAATTTTTTCATACCTTTAAAAGGATCACATACTCAAACTCTCCCAGAAATTAGGACCCAATCTCCATCCCACATCCTTCCCCATCTCACATCCAACAGAGAACCACTAGTTTGGACAGTCTTCTCTCAATTCTGGTATATTATAGTCACAAAAATATTTAAGAATATTCACTGGAAAAAAAAAAGGAGAAGTGAATTCTATATCCGTATTTGTTTTGGGTTTCTGGATAGACGATAGAACCATTTTCTGTCATCAGGGAACTGTGCCAGAAGATGATGTTTTCTTTAATATGTGGAATTTGAGGTTTTGTTGGATGCTCTTTAAGTGACCTCTTTGTTCTCATAGCTTCAAATTACCAACTATGTTTTGAGAATTCCCAGATCGATAACTCTGTCTAGTCCGGTCTGCCCTGTAGACAACTGTGTATGTGTATAGGCCACGTATCGTACTGCCTTTACCTCCTAGCCCTCTCCTCCCTTTGTCCATTTAGATACCATTCTTTTTAACAGTGCAAACCTTTTTCTTTTTCTTTTTTTTTAAGATCGTCTCACTCTGTCATCCTGGGTGGAGTGCTCTGGAGTCACAGCTCACAGCAACCTCAAATTCTTGGACTTAAGCAATTCTCTTGCCTCAGCCACCCAAGTAGCTGGGACTAGAGGCGCCCATCACAATGCCCAGCTATTTTTTTGTTGTAGTTGTCACTGTTGTTTAGCAGGCCCAGGCTGGATTCAGACCTGCCAGCCCTGGTGTATGTGGCTGGCTCCCTAACCACTAAGTTATAGGTGCCGAACCTTTTCCTCTTATTTTTCATCCTAGTTTTTTCCCAACGGATCAGAGAGAACAACGTTTCCAAAAACCACATGCCAGTCTCCTTTCTTTGGTGTTCCATATTCAGAATCCTTAGTCTGCTGTACTCAATAGATTTGTCACAGAGACTTGACTAGTTTGGGGGGATTTATCAGGAAAAAAATAGAAATTAAAGTTTTGCTAGGATTTGTTAGTTTGCCTCATGTTCAAGCTCTCAACAACAGTTCTGAGGAGTTTAATACAAATAAAATGGTAGGTGCCCCGAAGAAAACTAAAGCCAGTTAAGGAGACCAGAGTGGTGATAGGAAGGGATATTAGTTAGGGGGGCACCTCTCTGAGGAGGGGGCCCCAAGGATAGGAGCAAGTCATGGCAAGTTGTGGGGAAGAGCATTCCAGAAGTTTGATGTATTGAGCCAGCTTTTCCGGGCTCGCCTTCTGTACCACTGTGCAGATTGTATTACATTGCACACATTTAAGGGCACTGTTCACATGGGTTTAAATATCTCTTACAGGCTGGGCATGGTGGCTCATGCCTGTAATCCTAGCGCTCTGGGAGGCCAACGTGGGTAGATTGCTTGAGCTGAGGAGTTCAAGACTAGCCTGAGCAAAAGTGAGACTCCATCTCTACCAAAAATAGAAAACCTGAGACAAGAGGATCACTTGAGCCCAAGAATTGGAGGTTGCTACGAGCTATTACGCCATAGCACTCTACTCAGGGAGACAGCTTGAGACTGTGTCAAAAAAAGTCATAATAAAATAAATAAATGAGACTCAGCCCCTGTGGCTCAAGTGGCTAAGGCACCAGCCACATACACCTAAGGTGGCAGGTTCGAATCCAGTCCAGGCCCGCCAAACAATGATGGCTACAACCAAAAAATAGCCAGGCGTTGTGGCGGGTGCCTGTGATCCCAGCTACTTGGGAGGCTGAAGCAGGAGACTCACTTGAACCCAGGAGTTGGACGTTGCTGTGAGCTTTGATGCCACAGCACTCTACCCAGGGCCACAACTTGAGGCTCTGTCTCAAAAATAAATAAATAAATAAATAAATAAATAAATAAATAAATAAATATTTCTTACAATAGTTTTCCAGCAGATGGCAGTAACAGTCATGAGGACAGGATGCCTTTTTCTTTTCTTTCTTTTTTTTTGTTTTGTTTTGTTTTTTTTTTAAACAGAGCCTCAAGCTGTCCGCCTGGGTAGAGTGCTATGGTGTCACAGCTCACAGCAACCTCCAACTCCTGGGCTCAAGCGAGTCTCCTGCCTCTGTCTCCCAAGTAGCTGGGACCACAGGCACCTGCTGCAATGCCTGGCGACTTTTTTTTTTTTTTTTGATTGCAGCCATCATTGTTGTTTGGTGGGCCCGGGCTGGATTCAAACCCACCACCCTAGGTGCCTGTGGCTGGCTCCTTAGCCACTTGAGCCACAGGCGCCGAGCCAGGGTGCCTTTTTCTAATTTGCACTTAGGTCTTCTTTATCATCCCTGTGATGCATCAAGGTTCTCATCTCTGTGGGCCCCATCCTTATTCTCCAAGCTTTCTTTTTCTCTGTCTCTGCAATAGAAGAATTGCAAGCATAATACATACTCCCATATAACCTGTGCTGAATATAGGGAGGAATAGGTGCCATGTGGCCAGCTGGAATCAGACTCAGGTTCATTTTACCCCAAACCAGTCTTCTGGGTTAACGTTATTTGAATTATAGTTAAAATTTGAGTGTTTGTATCATTTACCATGCTAAGCATTCTCCAGGTGTTAGCCTTCTTATATTCTTTAAAACAACCCTAGGAATTAGGGGCTATTTACTTTGTTTTCCAGATGAGGAAATGGAGGCTTATAAGATTAAAGTAGTATCTTTAGCAATTACCAGGATTCAAAATCTTGTCTTTCTAACTTCAAAGCCTTTGTTACTCTTTATAAGTAGAGTGGCTAGGAGGAAGGACCCAGTGGGGCTGTTAGTGTTTTCATCTTCACAGACTGAAATGCAAAAGGTATCAAATGCAAGATATTTGCCAACAGCTGTCATTAGGAATTGAAGGTGTCTTTAAGTAGAATAATTTAGATTTTCCCAGTTTGGAGTCCCCAGCTGTAAGACCCAGTTGCCTGGAATGGTCCTGGTTTATACCTTTTTTGTTTCCTGGCATAATCATTAATGGTACCCCAATTCAACTTTTAAAAGTATTACTGTTTGGACAATTTAATATGGCCCCCTAGCCATAATCCTTCCTAAATTCTTTTCAGATTTACACAGAAACTAGTGTTGCATTATAATAGCACCAATAGAGCTTGGTCTGTTTTTATTTACCTCTTTTATGCTCCCTGCCCCAAAGTTAGGGGCATTTCAAGTTAGCTTTGGTTTTATAGTCTACTGATCCAGCTAATTTCATGGTATGCTTAATTTAGTCAACAGTTAGCAAGGTTTTGCCATACTTGCTTTATTTTTTTCTGCCAAAACACTTAAGGTAAATGGCACTTTATTCAAGTGTGTTTCCATAGCCAAAATAAGCTTGTATGTTTTTATAAGCCTATCCTGAAATCTAATCAGTATATGGGGGAAGCCTTTTGCAGCCTTTTTGCAGCATGAATCAAGCCCCTGATATAATTTGATTTTCAAAAAGCTCTCAGAGCTTTTAGAGCTGGGCATGACGGTGGGCGGCTATAGTGTCAGCTACTCAGGAGACTGAGGTGGGAGGATCATTTGAGCCCAGGAGGTTGAGGCCAGCCTGGGCAATGCAGCAAGATCCTGTCTCTTTAAAAACTAGAGTCTCCCAAGTGCTGGGATTACAGGTGTGAGCCACTGCACCTGGCCCCCCAAAAAGAGTCTTGACCATGCGCTAACCTACTGAGCGATTAGAGTGCTAAAAAAGAGTCTTTAAAGTGGGGTATGATGCTGCCCAGGAATGAGAGACATAGCCAGAGAGCAATCCTGGCCTTGGACTTGGGGGTCGTCGTATAACTTGTATTCCCTTTTCTTTTGACAGTACATGATCTGATTTTCTGGCGGGATGTGAAGAAGACGGGATTTGTCTTTGGCACTACACTGATCGTGCTGCTTTCCCTGGCAGCTTTCAGCGTCATCAGTGTGGTTTCTTACCTCATTCTGGCTCTTCTCTCTGTCACCATCAGCTTCAGGGTCTACAAATCTGTCATCCAAGCTGTACAGAAGTCAGAGGAAGGCCATCCATTCAAGTGAGTCAAAGTTTCACAAGCAACATTCTACATTTTAGTTAAGAGTTTCGCTGAGGCTGGTCAGGTCTACAAATCAATTATGGCCCTATAGTAGGCCTAATGCAGCTGAGTAGGGACATGAACCATCAGCTAGAGACTTTGAGACCATCTATCTTAAGAAGTCCCCAAGTTAAGAGTCAAGAACTTTTTGACAAGTTAGAGGCTCACACTTAAGCACTAAAGAAGACTAATCCCAGCCACTCAGCAGGAGAATCAGTTCAGGTCAGGAGTTTGAGGTTGTAATGAACTATAATCACACCTATGAATAACCATTAAATTCCAGCCTAGGCAATATAGTGAGACTCTGTCTTAAAAAAAAAAAAAAATCAGGCTCGGTACCTGTAGCTCAGCAGCTTGGGCAC
>CAUYQV010003614.1:0-16948 GCA_963574575.1 Galagoides demidoff
CTAGGTAATACTTTTGGTTTTTTTTTTTTTTTTTTTGAGATGGAGCCTCAAGCTATCCCCCTGGGTAGAGTGCCATGGCATCACAGCTCACAGCAACCTCCAACTCCTGGGCTCAAGCGAGTCTCCTGCCTCCGTCTCCCAAGCAGCTGGGACCACAGGTGCCCGGCCATTTTTTGGTTGCAGCCATCATTGTTGTTTGGCGGGCCCAGGCTGGGGATTCGAACCCGCCACCCTAGGTGTACGTGGCTGGCGCCCCAGCCGACCGAGCCATAGGCACCGAGCCAATACTTTTGGTTTTTAGTAAAATTTAGTGTAATAATTTCAAGGCAGCCCTTCAAATTTAGTCATAGAATAAGATCTTCAATTTTGTAATTGAAAATCTTCAATTGATCATACTTTATTTGTCATCAAAACTCATGGTTGTCTCTTCAACAATTCCAAGAATTTTGCTGCATTTGGAGTTGCAGTGTTGTAATAGATGCCCATGTTTAAAAAGTAAAGTTTTAAAATTTCACACAAAACCTTCTTACTAAACCCGAGAATAGGTATTTCTACTTCTTTTTCAGTTTAAGGGTGTATTTTACTGAAATTTTGACAAAGTAACTTCAGAAGCAAAGGGCTAAGAATGGCTTAGATGTATCAAAACACAAATTCCCACTTCCTATATTATATATAAATAAATATTTTTGTCATGGAATATTTTATGTTCATTTTAACACTTCCATTTTTTCAAAAAGATGAGTCATTTCCTCTGTCTGGGGATGACTGTGAGTGGTAAAAGTCTGGGGACATATGTTAAGGTCACAGAAATTGGTTAGTGTATAGGATCCACATTCAGTTTCAAGTTTCATCTTGAAATTAATGATATTACAATAAGTTAATGAAAGCATTTTCTTTCCTTCTTTCTTTTTTTCCTTCTCCTTAAAAGTATGTTGATGAGGTTGCCATTTGGAAAAGTTTCTTTTGCCAGCTAGTAAACATTTAACATTCCACGAACTTTATAAAATCTAGGCCTTTAGTAAAAATGCACGATATATTTGCATTAAAATAAAATCATATTATTTTTCCTAAAAAAAAAAAAAAGAAACAATTGACTTAGTAGGTAGATATTTAATGGTTTTGCTAGTTACTATCTCTGGTAGAAAGAAATGATATCCCCCAAACCTTGAACTTTGAAACTCTGATCTTTAGGTCTATAATAAACTTAAGTTCTTAGTAAGGCAAAGTATTGTTGCTTAATTTTGGTCAATTTGTACATGCAAGGAGAATTGATGTTGAAGAGTGATGTCATAGCTATGACAGAAGGGATGGAGAAAAAGTCCCTTGATTTATGCCAATCTTAAATTCAGCATTTTGGCAGAATAATGTTGGCTCCACATTAGCTTAATGTTCCTTGGTCTCTTTCAGCCTCAGGTTTCCCAGCTGTAAAAGAGAGATTGTAATACTTTTTGTATTAATTTGTTGTGAACACTTAAATTAAAAAGCACATTAAATGTGGTAACTATTGTAAAATGCCTAGGATGTCACCAACAGGTAGTTATTGATTGTTTCCAAGTTTCCCAATCCATCCCCTCCTCTCATCTTTTCTTTCTTGAAAGACAGACAACATGGTTTTCTGTTCAGTGCCATCCATTTCCTGATGGAAGATAAGTTCACCCCCTGAAGATGCATGACGGACATGTGTCAGAGTGCACAGTGACAGATAATGACAAATACCAAACAGGTGGTGAGCCAGGTTAAGAGATCAGTGTCCATTCAGCAAGACTGTTTTATGTATTCACATTTATTCCACAGATGATGCAGTACAATACTTTTATTTGCTCAGTAGATGGAGAACAGAATTTATTTGGAAAACTCTTGATAAATTTCTCAGATGAGGCAAGTCCTTGTAGGTACAGTATAAGCCTCGCTAGGGGGTCAGCAGTCATTGTGTGTGTGCCATCCCAATGTGGTTGTGGCAAATGAGGGAGCAGGGAAGGACGGAATTAAGGGATAAGAAGGATGAGAATGGAGCAAAACAGAGGGAACAGGAGTCGGAAGAAAGCTGTTCGGCAGACAATGTTAACTTCCCAGGACCATGGAAGTTACTAGACTGATAGAATGTTTGTTGTGAGCAGGTTCTTGTGGATACCAGAAAGGTGACAGTTTCATGTCTCAGTCCCTGCCAGGCTAATAGACAACACAGATTTTAAAAGGAAGCAATGGGAACCTCAAAAGGAAATTTACAGACCTCACAGGGAGGGTTGGAAGCATCAAACCCAATGTGATGGTTTGAGTGGCACTCAGGTCGATCTCTGAGACTGAAGGTCTTATATGACATTTGCATTATAAATGGTCACATGATGTCACAAGGTAGAGTGTCATAGTTTACGTTGCCACATATATGACACTCAGTGGAGTAATTTTAAAATAGAAATGTTTCGTATTTACATTTTAATCCATAGATTAAAGAAATAAAGCAAAATCCTTCGATAGAGTTCTAATTCTGAGTGATCCTATGGGTCAAATTGCATTTTCCTATCATGACAGAAAGCAGAGATCTCCCCTTGGTCTTTATCGCCAACATTTTAACACTCCTCGTCCTTGGTGTAATCGTGAAAAGTAAATTCTAAAAAAATAAATAACTGAAAGTCAACTCTATACACTGATATAAAAGTCACAAAAGATTTACCAAGGCTTACATATATCCCTGTAAAGACAAAGACTAAAAAATCTGCCAAGTGGAAAGAAACATGTGGGGGTGGAGTGAATATAAGCTGTTATGAACAGTGACTTCTGGACAAGAACAAAGAAATTTTATTTTTAGTGCTACACCTGATGGTAGTTGGTTTGATATAGCATTGAAGATATTTGACTAATTTTTATAATTTTAGTGAGGGTATAAAGAATTAGTTTGTAATGTTTGCATTTGTTAGGTAAAGGTCCCTCTTATCATTGTGTCCCACCCCCAAAAGGTGTGCCAGACACCCTAACATTGTTCCCATTAAGTGCCGTCCCCTTCTCTACTCCTCTTTCCCCTTTTCCTTATTCCCCCGCCTCCACCTTGAATTGATTTGAGTTTTTCTCTTATGTGGGTGTGTATTAGCTCATCTCCTGGCTTCATATGAGAATTGAGTACATTGGATTTTTACTTTTCCATTCTTGGGATACTTTACTAAGAAGAATGTGTTCCAACTCCAACCAGGTTAATACAAAATATGGAAAGTCTCTATCCTTTTTGTGGCTAAATAGTATTCCATGGTGTACATATATCACAGCTTGTTAATCCATGCCTGGGTTGGTGGGCATTCAGGTTTTTTCCACATTTTGGTGATTATAAATTGAGCACAATAAACAGTGTAGTACAAATGTCCTTATGATAAAATGATGTTTTGTTTTGTTTTGTTTTTCTTCTGGGTAGATGTCTAGTAAAGGGATCGCAGGATCAAATGGGAGGTCTAATTTGAGTGCTTTGAGGATTCTCTATAATATTTGACTAATTTTTAAAGCAATGTGCATTCTCATATAATACCAAAATAAATCAAAAGAACCCTGAAAGTGCTGGATTTTTGCCCTGTATCTTAACAGTTCCACATGGCAAAGGCATAATTTCCAGAAAATGGCACACCTTCTTTCTCACTGCTACAGATCTAGTTCAGGCCAGGAACTTGGATTTCTGTGACAGTCAATGACTGGTCTCTGTGTTTCTGATTTTTCTCTCCTCCAATGTATTCTCCACACGTCTGAGCGATGTTTGTAAAGCTGTGTACTCCATGGTTGTTGGGACTGAGACAAAACTCCTCACAGGCTTTGCAAGGCTCCATCCCTATCAGTCTTCCTTGTTTATTCCTGCAGACACAGTCTCTGCTCATCCCACCTGTGCTACGTTACACAGCACAGGTGCCTGCTACATCTCTGGGTTTTTCTGTAACCTGCCTTAAGCTTCCTTCCCCATCCCAATACCTCTTTATACTTTACTCATCAGTCCCAGTTTATAAATCTCTCCCTACAGGAAATATCCCTGAGTCCTCAAGAGAATTAGTAATAGTTTGCCTTTAATGAACTTTAGTAGAGGATCTGGAGATGTTTTCATTGAGGAGGGGATATTTTAGTTGAGTTTTAAAAGACCAAAGGGTAGGCTGTTAGAGACAAGAGTTTCCGGAAGGAGAATTGATCTCTGTCACCATGAAGAGGAGGTGTGAAGGGACAAGGAGAGTCAAAGGCACAGATAATAGTTGCTAGAATGTATGATGTTGGAGAGGGGCTGGAGGTGAGGATTGCTAAGAATAATGAATGTCAGATTGTATGGATGTAGAGATGTAACCAGGACTTTCTACTTATCATATAGGTCATAGACATTCATTAACAGAAATTTGAAATTTGCACCATATGGGGCAACATGGTCAGCCTTGTTTTAGAAAGAGGGGTGGAGATATATATATATACACACACACACATATGTATTTTAAAGAGGATGAGAATGGTAGCTGGGTGACAAGCTTTTGAATAGGGCCATGAGTTGAAACATTTGGAGAAAAACTGAGAAAAAAAGGAGTCACAGTTCTTAAAAGTGAAGTAGCAATCTGTGGCGGTATAGAAAATAGTCATATGAAAAATCCTGGTAACAAATGCTTGTTGTATTTTAAGGGAAAATTTTTTTTCTTTAAACTTTCAGAGGAATTATTAAAGGAGATGTTAGATGATGACAGTGTATTGGTCAAGCTGAAACCAAATTCATCTCAAATGGTTCAATGAAGAGACGTTGCCACAGTGGTTCTCAGCATTGGCTGGATGTTAGGGGACATGGCTTGGGGAGCTTTGAAAAATACTGATGCCTGTGGTCTATCCCCAGAGATTCTGCTTCATTTGTCCTGGTTTGTGGCCTGGCCATTAGGATTTTTTTAAAGCTTCCCAGCTGACTCTAATACACAGCCTGAGTGAAGAACCACAGCTTTCATGAAAACGTTGCTCTCAGAGGTGTGGGCAGTGTTGAGAATTGAGGGGTGGTGAGACACCAGCAACTAGCAGTTAATATAATCAGCCTTATGGCCAGGGAACAAAGGAGACAATAGATAGACCCAGAGAAAACTGGACAAGTGGAGAAAGAGCTGTTCTTTTTGACCTAGAGCAATGGTGTTGGGGGTGTTCTTTTTGATCTAAAATATTGGTGTTGGTAATTCCAGACACTCAGAGATGTGTCAGGGTGTTTTAGGGTTCTCATTAGAAACAGACCTAATAGCATAACTGCATGTGCTTTTTTGTTTGTTTGTTTTAAAGGCTCATGTGATAATAGAGACTGGCTAGGTCAAAATCCCTTCAGGAAGGAACTGCAGGCTAGAGATCCAGGAACAGCCAATGCTATAATTGGAGTTTGAAGTCTGAATTTGTCAACCATTATCTCCTCTTGCTCTTGAACTGGTCAGTCTTGTATTTTTCCCTGGCTTCCAAATGACTAGATGAGACCCACCTACATTATTGAGGGCAACCTATTTTACCCTAAGTTCAGCAATTCAAATGTTAAGTCTCATCTGAAAACATGCTCATAGAAACAACCATAGTAATGTTTTATTCCATATCTAGGCAGTGTAGCCCATCAAAGTTGACATATGAAAATAATCACCACATAAGGAGGGAGCTGAGAAAAGCTAGTGCAACTCCTCCTTCTCTCTCTGCTTCCTTTGGCCAATGGGGCCCAGGACAGAACTGACAGAGAGGAATGGATGGATGTAGGACCTGAAGGGAAAAATGAAAGACATCTTACACAGACTATTTACTCATTCAACCAAGATTTCACCATTAGCTTGGAAATGCCCTTTTTATTGTTAGAATTCTAGTTTGGTTAGGTTGAACCATATTGTGACAAACTCATGAATTTATGTGTGATAAATTATGCTAATAATTCAGTGAGTCATGAAATTATTTTCAAACAACCTGCGTTGATATGGCTTCTCTTTAGGCTAGAATAACAAAGAGGTTTTTGTCACAAGCAGAGATACAGTTTTTACTAGACAATAAGAGCAATACAAAGATTTATTTTCCGTTTAAAAAAGATTCTATTTAATTTTATATTAAGTGGTATCATTATTTGTTTTCACAATCCTGAGAAGTTTCATGTATATTAAGTAGTTTGAATATTCAGAAGGAAAGGGCTTGAGTATAAAAAAAAATAAAGGCATAAAGTGACAATATTTACTATACCATGGGGTGGCAATCATGATAATCCAGAGGAGACGTGATTAATGCTTGAGTAAGGAGCTATAGAAATGGAAAAGCAAACTTTGACTTCTCTGATATTTAGTCTAGGAAGCCTCATCCGTATCTTGCTTGTGTGGCATAATCTATTATATAAATAACTAGAGAACGAGTATGCTGGTATTGATGTATGTGTCTTACATTCTAGCCGAGGTGTTTGGGTGGCAAAGAAAAATCTTGGTTGAAACTCAAGAAAATGTCATGGGGTTGATGTATGAGGTCAGGCAAAAAAGTTTGTGTATTCATCCCAGATAAAATGCACCCTACCTCCTTGCTGAATATTACTACGGTCATCTTTGAAGTACTCCCCTTGTCTATCTGATGACTGTAGTAATGTTCAACAATGAGGTATGTAACACTTTGTCTAGGATGAGTTTGTGAACTTAGTTATTAGATCTTGTGTGATGTCAGCTGTGATTTTCATTCCAGAAAGAGTTCCAAAATTGCTTTGAAGGGTGGACTAGACACTGGCATTGATTCCTACCTTCCCAAGGGGCGTATTTTAAAGGTGACCTGTGATACTCAGCAGTGAAGTATGCAGCACTTTTTCTAGGATGAGTTCAATGAACTTCCTTGTCCAACCTCATGTAGACGGGGCAGTCCTTGTACACCACATGGGTGCAGTAGTGACAGTGGGCAGGCCATTTTAGAAGAGTGTACAGAAGTAAACACAAGTGGAGCTCTGGTTGCCACTGATTTTTAGGAGAATGATCAGAGAAATGAGAGAAAAACTGTAAGTAAAGGAGAAGTAAAAGCAGTCAAAATGGCCACCTGAGGAACACATTGCAAGGCCCAGGTAGGGACAGGTGTTTAGGAAGACAATGTGGCCTCAGTGAGAACAGTTTCACTAGATGGGGCAAAAGCTGCAGCAGGCTGGAGAAAGAATGTGAAGTGGGGGACAGACATTCTTTTAAGGAATGGAGCTCTGAAAGAAAAGAAAAGGAGATGGTATAGAGGGGGTGAAGGGAATTTTCTTTTGTATGTTTTTCTTTTCTTTCTTTCTTTTTTTTGTGATGGAACAAAAATGTTAGAGTAGTTATTTGTCATCAAGAGTTTAAGATTCTGGAAGGGAGTTAATTCCAGGGGTTGACTAGCCCCATAGTGTGACTTTGTAAGTAAACCGCAGCAGTTGAATGTGATAAGGACTTTTGGCCTAGAGGAGGTCAGCTGGGGATCCAGGGGGAAGGGCAGGGTGCTAGATAGGTGGGGACGAAGGCTGTGGGTCATATGACAGTGTTTTTGTTAAATGCCAGGGAATCGTCTGCTGGCTAGAAGATGCGGCAGCAAGTACAGGGTAAAGGCTATAAGGCCAGACAGCATAAGCTTAAAAGAAGGGGCTTCTTGAACCAAAGTAAGTGTGAAGGGCAGGAAGTGGCAGGAGGGAACCGGGAGGGTCACAGCCCTGAAACACTGCTGGGGAAGATCCTGCAGCTCTGATTCAAGGAGGGAGCAGGAGAAGAATTGATCTTGGGTCAAATTTAGGTTTATGACTTTTTCTTTTGAAAGGCATGTAAGACGAGCTCTGGAATAGGTCAAGGATTTAAGGATATAGGAGGTTTGGGGTTGCTTTTTTTTTCAGAATGGAGGATTCCAAAGACCTATGAAAAGGTCTGCAAAGAGAGCAGACTTAGAAGCACTTGAAGGAGAAGGAGCAGAGGGAAGGTGGGAGGCCAGGGCTACAGATGGTTTTGGTGACTGAAGGGACGACAGAGGGGGGGAGTTGTGGGTTAGACAGACATGACATAGATGGGACTTCACATAAGTTTGCTAGTGACTTACATCTAAGTCTCCAGGGATCTGATTTCACAGGTCTCCTTCTACGGCTACTGAACTGACCCAGCATGGCAGGAAGCCATGGTGGCCACTAAGGTCCCCTGGTGCTTCTTACCCTCTAGCACGTGCCAGTTGGGAACCAGACTTCAGGGAAATGAATAGTTGTTACAGTTAGTAACAGCCAGGCGAGTAAGTGTGACTAAATGTGGTTATTATATTTTGGCCACTTATCCCTGGGTAGGACCCATGGGAATCCTATAGACGCTCATTAGAAACCCACGGTTGATTAGTGGGATTGTTGAGGAATGCTTGTTTCCATCTCTTTCCCCACAGGAGTTAGCTGAAATTCCCCAGCAGTCTCATAACAAGGAGAGAAACCCTTTCAGTTCTAAGAGGGAAGAAACTGGTATTTTCCAGGAGAGAGAAGAATCCCCTTTCTCTACCCCACCATTGTTCATAATCATAACCAGAGGACAAAACCCCTGAGGTCAGGGCATGTATTTTGTCCCTTCTACCAGAACACACACCCAGTCATTTCAGACACTGCATCCAGTTTGGCAGTTTTGTCCATCAGATTTCCTTCATACCTGACAGATTATGATTCTTTTAGAGAGTTCTGTAGACATGTTTCTTTTTCAGATGGAACTTTGATAATGTTTGCTTCTTGTTTTTTACATCTTGCTTTCCCCAAAAATCTAAATAGCAAATACTTTGTACAGTACAGACAATATTTCCAGACAAGGAAAATTGTTTCTGTCTATAGGCATTTCTGGAACCCCGTAGGGGAAGCATACTCCTACTGTGTTGGGGATGGAAAGTTATCAAATAGAATGCCCCATGAGAACTAATGCAGAAAATGGAAGTTGTTAGCAATCGTCACTACTAATTCACAAATAGATATGGGTGCATTTGGGTGCCACTGAGGGAAAAAATCTAAAATTATACAGATGTGAAAAAAGTGAGACAACAGTTCTATATCATATTTTGTCTACAATTTAGAAAGTATTTTGATGAAAATTCTATTCTCATTTCACTATTGTATTCATTACAAGTACTTTGTATTCATTACAATTCATCTGGAAAGATGGCCCAGTAAAAAGCACCAGGAATTCATCTCACCATACAGACGCTAGTAGCATCTGTCTAATGTAACTTCTGGAAATCTGAAGTCCATTGAAAGTGTGCTGCTTCCAGAAGATTTGGATGATAAACTGTGGTTAGTTTTATTCAGTGTCAGTTATTAGCTTGGCAGTAAAGTGCATCCCCCACCCAGATCAGCCCCATGGCCAGTGCTTGTGCTCTTGGAGCAACTATGCTCAGCTTGCAGGAGCCAAGAGGAGCAGTAAGGATCCTACTTCACCCAAACTGGAGATCTGTGTTCTAGCACCGACTCCTGCTTCTGATAATGGAGGTGGACAGGGGCAGGCATCCTTTCTGCTGCACCTCTCTGCATTATTTGAGCCTCTTTCCTTTCAGATGAGAGGGCTTCCTGGAGATCTGAAGGATTAATATCCTCTTCCCATTCACTATTCTCCTTTTCCCCTTTTGAGAGCCAGGTATAAAGGCATAGGATATTCAAAAGCCAGCTGATCATAATGCCAGGGACAAGAAGGGGTTCAGAAAAGACCTTAAGTTTACACATCAAGGGTGACATTTAGCACATAGACAGCCAATAGCAGTCAAAACAAAATCAAAACCCCAGCAAATTCTGAGGAAAGGTAGGAGTCTGATTTTCAGAATCAACATGTTGCTAGATTCAAATGTGCAGTTTTTATTCAAAAAATTGCAAGGCATATTGAGGAACAGGTAAGCAATTTACACTCAGAAAAAAATAGGCAAGCAGAAAAAACTGACGGCATAGCTACTATACAAAAACTTTTTAAAAACAATTATCTTAAAGATACTCAAAGAACTAAAGGAAAGTGAAGAAAATTGACATATGAACAAAATGGGAATGTAAATAAAGACGTAGAAACTTTCTCTGAGGAGAAAGTAAAAAGAAATTCTGAAGCTGGTCACATGAAGAGTAAAGGAAAATCTCCTATCATGTCAATAGGTGCAGAAAAAGTATTTGATAAAACCACATTTTATGACAAAAACACTCAACAAACTAGGAATAGAAGACCACTGTCTCAACATAATGGAAATCGTATGTGAAAACTCATAGGAAACATCACAGTCAGTAGTGAAACCTTGATCCTTTCCTCTAAGATAAAAAACAAGGCAGGGGTGCCTGTGTCTTCACTTCTATTCATCATAGCAGTACTAGCCAGAGCAATTAGGCAAGAAAAATACATAAAAAGCATCACAATTAAAAAGGAAGCTTTCGCAAGAATATAAAGGAATATAACAGAAAATTGTCTGTTTGAAGTTAGATAATTTTATAACAAAAAACCAAAAAGATTCCTTAAAAATCATTAGGTGCAACAAATAAATTCAGCAAAGTAGCACAACTCAAAGGAAACACATGAAAATAGCTTTTCTTTCTTTCTGCTCACAATGTGCAATTCAGAAAGGAAGGTTCTAATTGGCAAAGAAAACAATAACATCAAGTTAATAATTGACAGAACATTGAAAAAGAATAAATTACTTAAGAATTAATTTGACCAAGTAGGTGAATGACTTGTGCAGTGAAAATTACTGAACATTACTGAAAGAAATTAAAGAAGGCATAAATGAATGGAAAGACACCCCAAGGTTATGGATTAGAAGATTTTATTTTGTTAATTTGACAGTGTTACTCAAAGTGATCTACAGATTCAATACAGTCTCAATCAAAATCCAAATGACATTTTTGGCTGAAACAGAAATATCTATCCTAAATTTCGCATGGAATCTCAGGGTACCCTGAGTCTTCAAAATAATATTGAAAATGGGCAAAATTGAAGACTCCTACTTCTCATCTCGAAATTTACTACTAAGCTTCAGTAATAAAAAAGAGTGTGGTGCTGTCATGAAGACAGGCATACACACATGAAGTGAATAGAGAAGAAAGCTCCAAAATAAATCTTTACCTACAGGGTGGCCATAAAGTTCCTGTGTAATTTAAATTTGTTTGTTTTAAGCAGCACATGAACTTTATGGCCACCCTGTATGTGGTCAAAGGATTTTTGACAGGAGGTCAAGAATCAATGGGGAAATGATAGATTTTTTTAGCAAATGGTGATAGGAAAACTGAATATCTACATGCAAATGAAGTTGGTCCCTTACTTTACACCATACATATAAACGTTAATTCAAAATGAATCGAAGACCTAAAATTATACATTCTCATGGAAGAAAGCATAGGCCAAAGGTTTTCATCATTTGATTTGGTAATAATTTCTTGGATATGATACAAAAGACATAGGCAAAATAATAGAGATTGGACTTTGTAAAAATTTTCCAAAGTTGTGCATCAAAATTTACTATCAACAAGGTAAAAAACCAAGCCACAGAGTGGAAGAAAATATTTGTAAATCATGTATCTGATAAAGGATTAATATCCAGTATGTAGAGAGAACTTCGAAAACTCAACAACAACCAAAAACATGATTAAAATAGAAGACTTGAACGGACATTTCTCCAAAGATGAAATCCAAAAGCCAAAAGCACAGGAAACCATGCTCAATGTGACTCATCATTAGGGCAACACAAATCAACACTACAGTGAGATACCACTTCATACTCATTAGGAGGCCACTGTTAACAAACCAGAAAATAACAAGTGTTGGCAAGGTGCTAGAGAAATTAGACCCCTTAAGCACTGTTGGTGGGAATGTAAATTGATATCATTGCTTTGGAAAATAGAATGGCAGTTCCTCAAAAAATTAAAAATAAAAGTATGTGATACAGCAATTCCATTTCTGGGTATATACCCAAAGGAACTGGAAGCAGGTTATCAAAGAAATATTTACAGACTCGTATTCAGAGCAGCATTATTTGTAATAGCTCAAATGTGAAATGAAATATAGAGGCAACCCAAATGTTTGCCAGAGGGTCAGTGGATAAGTAAAATGTGCCTTGTATCTGTGTGTGTGTGTGTGTGTGCTCACGCAAATAATATTATTCAGCCATAAAAGGGAGGAAATCTTGCCATTTGTGACAACATGGAAGTACCTGGAGGCCATTCTGCTAAGTGAAATAAACCAGGCAGAGAAAGACAAACACAGTATGATTCTCCGAATATGAGGTACTTATAGTAGCTAAGTCACAGTGGCAGAAAGTAGAAAGGTGGCTGCCCGAGGCCGAGGGAAGGGAGAATGAGGAGTTATTCTTCAATGAGTTGCAGAGTTTCAGTTCTGCAAGACTAATAAAAGAATTTTAGAGAAGGGTGGTGGTGATGATTGCACAAGCTGAATGTACAACACAGGAGTTGGGGTGCCACCCCCCTGTACAGGTTGAAAACCTTTTGACTCCTTCAAAACTTAACCAATAGTATTCTACTATGGTGGTGGAAGCCTTACTAATAAGCTCATGGTCAATTAACACATATTCTGTATGTTAAATGTGTTATATACTGTAGTCTTACAATGAAGTAAGCTAGAGAACTGTTAGTAAGAAAATATATTTACTATTCTTTACATAAAAGTGGTTCATTAGAAAGGTCCTCACTGTCATTGTCTTCACATTGCTTGGGCTAAAGAGAAGGAGGAAGAGGAGGGGTTCGTCTTACTATCTCAAGGGTGGCAGAGGCCAAAGAAAATCTTCATATAAGGGCACCCATAAAGTTCAAACCTGGGTTGTTCAAATGTGGATTGAATTGAACAGCAAATTAAAAAGATCATTCGCAAGGATAAAGTGGAATTTATTCCTGGGATGTGAAGATAGTTCAACCATCAGTAAATCAATAGGTAGGATACACCCTATTAGCAGAATAAAGGCTCTGAAGACATTCCTATTGGATGGTCTCGCGTTGCCCATGAAATGCGATGAGAGTGAGAGTAATGATCTAGCAGACAGTGTGAAGAGAGGAGTTTTGGGACAGTCCCTAAGAGAACATGAAAGGAATTTTACCAGGAACAAAGTAACTGAGAAGGAAAGCACTGGTGATGAAAATCTTCATGTATCTATGTTACAATCTGCTGTCGAGAACCAATCTGAAGATGGAAGCCCTTTGGCTACACTACAAAGCCCAATGGATCTGCAGTGTACAAAGGAAAAAAAAGTGACTAACAAATATAATAACAGTTTTGTGTAAGCCATGTCAGTGTTTTTATCTACAGCTCTGACCTACATGGTGGAAAAAGTCAGCGGCATCTTTGCTGTCAGAGGTGGAAGACATGAGTTGAAGACACTCCTGTATTCCTGAAAAACTGCTAAGGAGCAACCTCCATAGTCGCACAAACTGGATTTGAATCTAGACTTCGTTACTTGGTTGATGAACTAGAGCATCTCTTTTCCTTTTACCTAGAAGATCAGAGGACCCGTGATGCTTTGTGAAGACTTTGCAACAATGCAAAGCATGTATTTTTTAAACCACGGCTTTATACATTAAACACTGAAGACATTTCAATCTATTCTTTATTATTCCTGATAGCAGTTTAAGGAAAAGCAGAGACAGGAATCTTTGTCCTCCCATGGGAGGTTCACACAGGCAATGTTTCTCTTGTTCCTGCATGCTTCTGACTGTGGACTTTTGTTTGTGGCAAAGATCCTCTCACCAAGCAGCACTATGTGTGGTCAACAACAAAAAGGGGTATTTCCCTTCAGGCTAAATGCAAGGACTAGTTCTGGTAAGGAAGAGCAAGAAAAGACTTTTCTCATTCTACATTCTTGGATTTTCAAGCAAAAATAGGATCATGGCTAACCCATAGGTTTAGTCTATTAGAAACCAGTCCCTCAATGAGCAAAGCTTTGGATTTCCAAGGCAATCAAAGAACTGAGAGTAAAAGTCTTTTCCTGACTTCCCAACACTGAATGAAGGTTGAAGTAAGAAAACAATGAATCACAAAGCACAAAGATGAGGTTATGTACACTGGGAGGAATTGCACCCAAGATGACATAATCTGAGCCACACTTGGAAAATTCTTCAAAAACTATTTTTTCTTTGGTCTGATGCTTGTTTTTTCTTCTTATGCCTCATGCTCCTTAAAAGTTTTTCTAAATCATGAGCATTGTGATTTATTTATTGATTTTTAATTTTGTTTACAATGGACTACTGGAAGACTCAGGGGTACTGGGCTCTGCAAGGGCCATCTACTGAGTCAAATCAAGATAGAAAATCTGACCAACACCCTCCACTTGGATCATTGTGTGTCTGCCTTCCCATGATGGAATGGAACACTGGGACAAGGTCGAAATAAACGTTCTCCTTTTCTAATTAAGAAAGCAGGATGGTAGACCAGCAGTTATGATATATACAGAATTAGAAGACCACTTAAAAGTCACTTAGCCTTTTAAAGCTGCAGCTTCCTCACAGTTAAAAGGTCAGATTACTTCTCTGGTTGGGAGTTTCAAACAGGAGAGTGTGGTATAAAAGTACTTCATATATCTGAAGACTATAAAATATTACTGTGATAATGTTTATTAATATCTAGCTTTAAAATAAGGTTTCACTTTAAGAACTGATCCTATGAAGAAATATTTTTTCTTGTAAAAATGTCAATGTCAAATTTAAATTTTGGAAAACATAGGGGACATTTTTCATCAATTTTGTAGCAGAAAATTCTGAAAAAAAATGTAAATATTCACAAATTCCAGTTACTGGTGATTCTTCCTGATTCTCCTGGAAGAACTCTCTTCCTGTGAGTTTTTAAAAATAATCAGTAACTTTTAGTTGAAGATGGCAATCTGCGTATATGTGTTTACCTCTCTTGTTTCCATAAAGGTCACTGATAAGATGAAAAACATAAAAACAGAAGAATCAACTCATACTAACTCTAGGACATGATAAAGGCAGCCAACAGTGAAGAATTTCTAGAAATTAGAAAGAATTTGATTTAGTCTGTAGGAGACACCAGCAGAAACACATGAGTTGAATCATCCTCTGGTCGTCACAGTCAAGGTAAAGGAAATGAAAGGTGAGTGATTTTCCTCCCATGCCTCCTGGAGAAATTTGGATCTCAGAATATTCTCAAAGTCCTGAGTTTTCTCAGGACTTTGAGAATATGCTAAGTTTTTATATTTTATAAAAATAACGAGAATCTCCTGAGAATGGAGAGGAGATCCTAGAACATGTCTTGGGGATGGGGAGGTCTCAGGGGTAGAGGGAGAAATCATTTATTAGTAGCAAAGACTTTTTCAACTTCTGCACTATTAATATTGGGATGAAAGACTTTCTGTTGTAGAGGGTCATCCTATGTACGAGTAACATTTTTGGCTTTTACGCACTAGAAGCCAATTATTTTCTCTTCCACCATTAATTGTGACAACTAAAAATGTCTCCAGACCTTGCCTGGGAGGGAATCTCCCTGCCCTCCCTTCATTCCCCCAGGTTGAGAACCACAAGCCTCACAGAGAAAGTTAATAAAGACTCTATCCCACAGTAAACCTTCCCTTGTTCTTTCTTGAATATTCTTGGGGGATCCCTTATTCTCTGATTAATTCCATGTTCCCTAAAGAAAAGTCCAATGACATACCCCTCAGTTCAGAGAAATATTTTTTCCTTATTTCTTCTGTTATTTTTTTCTATCACATTTTTTCCTGTCCTCTCCATCTGGAGCTTCAGCTGAATGCCGTGGGCATATATCAGTTATCCACATCACTTACTGTTTCTTTTCATATTATCCACTTCTTTGTCCTTGTTTTATCCTTTGGAGAAAATTATTTCATTCTATCTTCTGGATTCAATCTATTATTCAACATTTACCTTAAATGTTTTACTTTAATTCATCATGCTTTTAATATGTAAATATTCTGATTTTTTCTTTCCTGGAGAAGCTAGCTCTTGTTTGGTGGATGTAATGCTCTTTTTAATCTTTGTGTGGACAGTGATTGTAAAAGTTTGGAAGTTTGCTTCTTTTCTATGTATTATATGTTCCCTCCAAATTTAGATGTCCAGATGTTTGATTTATTTATCCTGAACTTTCTCTTGCATGCTCTTATTTTTTTCTCAAATATTCTGTGGTTGTTGGTGATCTCTTCATATTCCTCACTAAGTGACAGGGAAGATTGGTAGTCAGATGGCATGAATTTCCTCCACAGTTAAATATTTCCCCAATATGTGTTTTACAAGATGGGAGGCTATTGTGGGCACTATGTGAGGGAAGTATATGCCTTGCAGACTTCCTCTTGGGATTAGTGGGCATAGGGTAGACAGGAGTTTAAGGGTTTGCACATTTAGTAAAAAAAAAGAAAGAAAGAAAGAAAGAAAGAAAGAAAAGCCAGGGCTTTACACTAAAGGTAGAGAACTTCAGTGTATATTACTATCAAGCAATATTGTCTTTCATTTTTAAAATAACTTCCTCTTTTTCTGTTGCAGACTTTCTCAGTTTTTTTTCAGGATTGCCCTCTCTGCTCTTGACAGTTACAAATCCACTCTGAAAAGATCTTGCATTTTGTTTTTAGAGCATATTGCAAACTTTATTCTAGATGCAAACAACTACATATGATAGACAATATAAGGGATGGAGAAAAATATCTTTGCTCCAGCTGCCTTATAAGTTAATCTTATTTATATCCCATTTTATTTATTTATTTTTTCATATGCGTGTGTTTATTAGGTTTCCTTTTTTGCCCTCACAGAATTCAAAAGGCTTCAAATTTAATAACAATGTTTAAGATAAGGACTAGAAACAGTTAATTAACAATAAGTTAATCTTCAATTAAATTATCTTCAGTTGGCTCGGCGCCTGTGGCTCAATCGGCTAAGGTGCCAG
This sequence comes from Galagoides demidoff, assembly GCA_963574575.1. Classification (NCBI taxonomy): domain Eukaryota; kingdom Metazoa; phylum Chordata; class Mammalia; order Primates; family Galagidae; genus Galagoides; species Galagoides demidoff. The sequence continues at coordinate 16,803 of CAUYQV010003614.1, forward strand.
CCATGTACACCTAAGGTGGTGGGTTCGAATCCCCAGCCTGGGCCCGCCAAACAACAATGATGGCTGCAACCAAAAAATGGCCGGGCGTTGTGGCGGGCGCCTGTGGTCCCAGCTACTTGGGAGGCGGAGGCAGGAGACTCGCTTGA
>CAUYQV010003616.1:0-32236 GCA_963574575.1 Galagoides demidoff
TTTTTTTTTTTTTTCAGACAGAGCCTCAAGCTATCCCCCTGGGTAGAGTGCCATGGCATCACAGCTCATAGCAACCTCCAACTCCTGGGCTCAAGCGAGTCTCCTGCCTCCGCCTCCCAAGTAGCTGGGACCACAGGCGCCTGCCACAACGCCCGGCCCTTTTTTGGTTGCAGCCGTCATTGTTTGGTGGGCCTGGGCTGGGGATTTGAACCGCCACCTTAGGTCCTTAGGTGTACGTGGCTGGCGCCTTAGCCAATTGAGCCACAGGTGCCGAGCCAATCCCACAGTCTTTAAGACCACCTATGGGCTAGAGAAGGAGTGGGGAAAAGACAAATAAAAATGTTGCAATGTTTCTCAACCTCTTTAAAGCTGCCTGTTTCTTAATTCAGTGATAAACTTGATACTATAAATTTTCAAACCTATTTTCAAATTTTTGACAAAATTAATTCTGACAGATTTTGGTTGACTTTCTATGTTTGTAGGGAGGATAAGCTTTTGGAGCTGCCTACCTTTCCATTTTCACTGATGTCTCTTCTTCACAACAGATAAATTCTGAGGCTAACTTGGTTCTCCTTCATAGATTCTGACATAATTGTTCCTTCAAGCCTGAACAATACTCACCTTTAATGCTCCCTTTAAAGTCTTTGTGTGGTAATTCAACATTGGAGTCATTGAAGGTCTGGCATCTGTTGATTTCTTTTCCCTTGAGAATTGTTGAACTGTCACTAGATCTCTGTATGCTGAGTAGTTTGTATGCTGGACATTTTGAATACTTTATTATGGAAGTCTGGATCCTGGGAATCCTTTGGAAAATGTTAATATTTTCCTTTTACTTGAAATGACTCCAGCTAGTGACAGACCACTGCGAGCTGTGATTCTGATGACAGTTTAGTTTTTAAAGCCTTTAAAGTGCTGTTTTAGTGTGTACATTTCTGAATTTTTGGTGGAATCATTAGATTTTTAAAAAATATGATATATGTCATCTGCAAATAGGTTTATTTGACTTCTTCATTTCCAATTTAGATGCCTCCCCCCCCCCTTTTTTCCTCTTGCTTAATTGCTCTGGCTAAAATTTCTGGGATTATGTTGAATAAAAATGGTGAAAATGAGCATCTTGTCTTGTTCTAGATCTTAGTGAAAGATTTTTATTTTTCCACTAAGTATAATAGTAGCTGTGAGTTTATTATATACAGCTTTAATCATTTTCAAGTATGGGTTTTCTATATTGTCTGTTGAAAGATTTTATCATGAAGGAACATCAAATTTTATCAAACCCTTTTCAACATCTTTTGAAATATAATAATATCATTTTCCCCCTGGGTTCTTCTGTTGATGTGATGTATCATTCCTGAACTATCCTTATATCTCTGGAATGAACCTACTAGAACATAGTCAATAATCATTTTAATGTTTTTTTGAATTAGATTTGCTTATATTTTGTTGATTTTTGCTCACATTTTGCTTATATTTATACTCTATTTTTATTGGTGACATTTGTCTATAGTTTTCTTTTTTGATGTTTTGATGTGTCTTTCTCAAGGTTTGGTAACACTAGCCTTGTAGAATGAGTTTAGAGCAATTTCCTCCTCTTCACTTTTTTGAAAAGTTTGATTAGAATTTTTATAAATTTTTCTTTAAAAAAAGAAACTTTCTTTAAAAGTTTGGTGTCATTCAGTAGTACAATACATTAAGTAAAAAAACTGTAAAAAGAGATAAGGCAATTAATATAATGATGAAAGAGTCAATACAGAAAAAGGATCAAACAACTATAAATTGTAGTACATAAAGCTATTGGGTCTTAGAAGACTTTTTACTAAGGCTTCAATCTCATTACTCATTATTGTTTTGTTCAGGTTTTTATGATTCCACTATGGCCGGTAGTGTGTCTCCAGGAATTTATCTATTTTTTCTAGATTTTCTAATCTGTTTGCAGACAGTTGTTCATTATAGTCTCTAAAGAGCCTTTTTACTTCTGTGAAATCATTTATAGTGTTTCATTTTTTCACCTATGATTTTATTTATTTTGGCCTTTTTTTTTTAAGAGTAGCTAATAGTTTGGTTTTATCTTTAAAAAAACCCATTTTTTTGTTTTGCTGAAATTTTACATTATTTTTTGTCTCAGTTTTATTTCTAAAATGTATCTTTAATATTTTTTCCTTCTACTGTTTTGGAATTTGATTTGTTCTTGCTACTTTAGTTCCTTGAGGTGCATAATTATGGTGTTTATTAAAGTCTTTCTAATTTTTTGATGCAAGAATTTACTCCTATAAAATTCCCTCAGTATGCTTTTTCTGCCTCCATATGTTTTGGTATATTGCATTTTTATTTTCATTTTTTAAAGAATTTTTTTTCCTTAATTTCTTTCTTGATTCAATAATCATTGAGGAACATTTTGTTTAAATTCTATACATTTTTACAGTTTCCAAAGTTTCTCTGTCATTATCTTCTAGTTATATTCCATTTTAGTAAGAAAAGATAATTGCTATTTTTTAAAGATTGCTGAAACTTGTTTTCTAGCCTAAAATATGTTATACCTTGGAGAATGTTCCATGTGCTGATGAGAAGAATGTTTATTCTGCAGCAGTTAGATACAATGTTTTGTAAATGTCATGTAGGATCCCTTGATTTAGAAAATAGGATAACTCTGATATTTTGTTGTAATTGTTCATTTATCACATAGATGATCTATCTGTTCCTGAAAGTTGGGAACAACTATTATTGTACTGAAGTTATCTCTTCCTTTAGATCTAGTTATTTCTGCTTTATGAATATGGGTGCTCCAATTTTAGGTGCATATATATTTACAATTGTTTTATCCTCTTGTGTTGACTCTTTTATCATTATATTTATTACCTTCTTTACCTCTTTTTTTTTTGACAGAGTCTCACTATGTCACCCTCAGTAGAGTGCTAAAGCCTCACAGCTCACAGCAACCTCCACCTCTTGGGGTTAAGTGATTCTCTTGCCTTAGCCTCCCAAGTAGCTGGGACTACAGGTGCCTGGGCACAAGGCCCTGCTTTCTTTCCTTTTTTTTTTTTTCTGTTTTGTAGTTATTGTTGTTTGGTAGGCCCGGTCCAGGTTTGAACCTGCCAGCTCTGGTGTATGTGGCTGGTGCCCTAGCCGCTGAACTATAGGTACTGAGCCTTCTTTACCTCTTTTTATAATTTTCAATTTAAAGTTTATATTATTTGATGTAAATATAGCTACTCCTACTCTTTCTTGGTTTCTATACATATGGAATATCTTTGCATGTCTTCATTTTCTTATTTTATGTATAAATATACATATATACATATATGGTATACATATTTTTGACATACACACGATAATTTGACATATTAATATAATCAAATCAGGATAGCTGAGATATCAAACATTTTTAATATTTATTTTTTCTTTATGCTGAGAACACTTAAGTTATTCTCTTCTTGCTATTTTGACATGAACAATAAATTAATGTCAACTATAGTCATGCTTCCAATTCATGCTTTTCTTTATAGGTGAAGTAAAGTTTTTGTAGATAACATGATGTTGGATCTTGTTTTTTCTCAATCCAGTCAGCCACTTAATTTAGATTTAGTCCATTTACATTCAATGTTGTTATTGATAAATAAAGACTTACTATTGCCATTTGTTCTTGTTTTCTAGTTGCTGTGTTTATTTTCTTTTCCTTTCTAATTGTCTTCCTTTGTAATTTTCTCTTGTAGTATGTTTTAATTTTTTTAAGTTTTATTTTCAGTGTATCTCTCATAGGCTTTTGCTTTGTGGTTAGTATGAGGCTTCCAAAAATATCCTATACTTATAAAAAGTTATTTTCAACTGATAACTTTAATCACAGAGGAATTGATTTAAAGAACTCCTTTTAAACACTGGGAATTGTGGGGGAGCGCCTGTAGTCCCAGTTACTTGGGAGGCTGAGGCAAGAGAATCACTTGAGCCCGTGTTTGAGGTTGCTGTGAGTTCTGATGCCACAGCGCTCTACCAAGGGTGACATAATGAGACTCTGTCTCAAAAAGAAAAAAAAAAAAAGAACTCCTTTTGGCATTTCCCACAGGATAGTTCTGGTAGTGACGAATTAACTCAGCTTTTGTTTGTCTGAGAAAGTCTTTATCTCTCCTTTATTTCTGAAGGATAGCATTGTGATGTGCAATATTCTTGATAGGCAGTTTTTTGTTTTTTGGGTTTTTTGCAGTTTTTGGCTGGAGCTGAGTTTGAACCTGACACTTCCAATATATGGGGCCAGTGCCCTACTCCTCTGAGCCAGAGGCACCGCCCAGTTTTTTTTTTTTTCTTCAAAATTCTAAATGCATCATCTAACTCCTTCTTGACCTTTGAGGTTTCTGTTGAGAAGTCTATTGGCAGGCTCATTGATCTCCCTTATATGGTATTTGATTCTTTTTCTTGCTACTTTCAGAATCCTCTCTCTGTCTTTGACCTTTGAAAGTTTGATTGTAATATGTTATGTGGTATTCTTATTTGGGTTAAATCCTATTGGTAACCTTGGACCTTGCATGTGGATATTTATATCTTTTCCAGGTTTGAAATTACTTATTTGAATAAACTCTCCACCCTTTTGTCTTTCTCAATGATTTCTTTAGCTCCAATCACAAGAATATTTTCTCTTTTGAAGTTGTTTTCTTTATTGGCCTGTTTTCTGGACTGCTTTTATTGCCCAAAGTGCACATAGGTATTCTGTTTCTTATTTTCTTTGCTCTTGTATTAACTTTGTGTAAAATTTGACCTCAAGTATTACTGTTAATTTCTGACATTAGAATTTAGTTTTTGTAAACTTTGCAAAGGAGATTTAATTTAGAAACTTAAAAAAAAAGTTTTACCTTAGAATATAGATTTGCAGAAAATTTGTGAAGATAGTACAGAGAATCCCATATATCCTCCACTCAGTTTCTCCTATTATTAACATTTTACATTATTATGGTATATTTTTCAGACTTAGCAAATCAATATTTATAGATTACATTGAATTAAAGTCTATACTTCATTCATGTAACTTTAATTTTTACCTAAAATGTTTTTAGCTGTTCTAGAATCCCATCCAGGAAACATTACATTTGGTTTTCATGTCTTCTCAGGCTTTTCTTCACTGTAACAATTTTTAAGGTTTTCCTTATTTTGATGATTTGGGGGGTTTGTTGTTGTTGTTGGTGGTGGTGGTTTTTGAAGACAGAGTCTCACACAGTCACCCTGGGGTTGAGTGGCAGGGAATCATAGCTCACAGCAACATCAAACTCTTAGGCTAAAGTGATTCTCTTGCCTCAGCCTCCCAAGTAGCTGGGACTACGGGCACCTCTACAATACCTGACTATTTTTACAGGTGTGATCTGGCTCTGGATCAACCTGGTCTCAAACTCCTGAGCTCAAGCAATCCGCCTGCCTCAGCCTCCCAGAGTGCAAGGATTACAAGTGTGAGTCACTGTGTCTAGCCCTTTTTTTGTTGATCTTAATAGTTTTAAAGTGAATTAGTCTAGTATTAGGTAGAATATCTATCATTGGAGGTCTGTCTTCTATATTTCTCATGTTTAGACAGAATGATGGGTTTGGGATAAGAAGATCATACAGACAAAGTACCATTTGTATCACATCAGATCAAGGGTACATGCGATTATCATGGCTTATCATTAATAATGTTGAACTTGATCACCTTGCTTAGACAGTGTTTTCCTAGTTTCTTCACTGTAAAAATACACTTTTTTTGTCCTTTTAAGACTATACTCTTTAGAAGGAAGTTAGTACACTCAGCTCACACTTAAGAAATTAGGAGTTATACTTTACCTCTTTGTGGATGGAATATTCACAAAAAATATGTTGAATTGTTCTATATTAGGGGTTAATTTATTATTCAAATAGTTTTTTAATTTGAAATTTTTTTCTTCTCAATCTTTTGATGCAATGTTAGAAAAATATGTTTGTTTTCTGAAATTTCCTAGATCTGTTTCCTTTCCTCAATTTTATGATGATTTTTTTCTTCTATCTCTATTTTTCCACATTCTTTTCAATTTGACTCCCTTCACAATATTTATCCTTAGTTTATATCTTTGACCAATGGGATAGCATTGCTTGTTTCCAGAGCTTAAGGATTTGGCTGCTCTATACCCTTCAGATTTCATGGAAATTCTTTTCATGTACCAATAACATAATAAGTAAAACTTCTTCCAATTTTTGTCTCTTCTCTAGTGGTCCTGCTGTATCCAATAAATACTTTTTTTTTCTTTGTAGCTCTCCTTTTCTCAGATTAATCTGATATTTTGTTGTTGCCACAGGGACAAAGAGAGAAAGCATCTCCTCCACCTTTTTCAAAATGAAATGACAGTAGAAAGACATATAGGATAAAAAAGAGCACAAATTAATTGTAATATGCATAGAGGAAAATTACAGCAGAGTTATTATCCAGTAATCCAGTGGGGTACAGATGTTTATATGCTCTTTTTCATAGAGAAGGGAGAGATGAGGAATATAGATTTTTTGTGTGGGGGGGATAGAAAATAGTTATTATGAAGAATAAATGGACCCAGGAGACAGGAATTAACTTGTAAGTGATGTTCTTTGGAATTAGAATGAGTCCAAGACAGATGTTAACTTTTGTAAAAGCCCATCCAGATGTGGTTGCATTCCTTGCTCTTCTTTCTGGGATAGATAATGAGATTTCAGGAGGGAGATAGGAGGTATTTGTGTTGTCTTTGGTGAGTCTAGTCTTAAAGGAGATAAGGAAATATCAGAGAAAACTCTCTTCCAACATCTGTTGAACTTTAAGGTCCATTAATTTAAAATAATAAAGCATGCCAAGTTGTATTTTGGAGTGACGATTTCTGGTATACTTCCTTTCTCCTGTCTGAAACTTTTCTAGAAGTTTCATGCACTAAAATCTGAGTTAGTGTTACAAAAAGAGAACTGTGTTAGTAATTGAGTGGCAAGAGATGGAGGAAGAAATGAACATAGATTAAAATGAAGCTAAACAAAAAGTAATATCTAAGCACATTTTCTCATACTCTATTACATCAGTTTCCCCTTCACAGGAATAGTTCAGAACAATAGAATGGCTTAGCCTCATTTATCTGATGAAGATATTCACTTCGTCTTTCAGAAGGTACAGATCAGAGTTTATATATCCTTACTGACTTACATATAAGCAGTATTTGTCACCAATGATCAGATGAGTTCCTCCCTGTTGGACTGACAGCATATCTAGTATATTGTAATTTTGAAATACAACAAAGCCTAGACAGTTAACTTCTGATGGGAGTACTCCAAGTTCTTGTATAACGGTATTGAACTCATGTTTTATTACCATGGAAAGATTTAGAATTGTCTTTTAAAATTATTTTTTATTTTCATTTTTTAATAATTTCAGAATATTAGGGAGTATACATTTTATTTAGATACTTTGTTTTTGGACTGATTGAGTCAAAGTTATAAGTGTTTCCTTCACCCAGATAGTGTGCAGTATACCAAATAGGTGTGAATTTATCCATCTGCTCTTCTCCCCTCTCTCCAGCTTGATTTTCATTGAGATTTACTTCCATATGTGCACTTAAGTGTTGATCCATTAGTTCCAACTGAGTATTGAATACATATTATTATTATTTTTTTTTACATTCTTGTGATGTTTCACTTAGAAGAATGGTTTCTAGTTCTATCCAGTTTGTCTCAAAACTTTCTAGATTGCCAGACCTTTTCTGCGAGGCTTTTTCACATGCTAGGAAAAATATCTTAGCACTGAATAGAACCTAGAATTATGATATGTGAGTGGGTTTTCTACATGATCATGTCTAATACATTTGTGTGGCACCACTTTGTGAACAAAGAATTCATTTATAATTTAGCTGGAATTGAAAGTGGAGTATGTAGAGGGTGTCAGGTAACTATGTCCACAGTGATCCAACCATCTTGGTGGAAACCATTTGCATTTCTTATCACCATACAACATAAAAAGACCAATGTTATTTACAGATAAGATCAGAGTGGAATTTATAATCCACCAGACTGGAGTGTGTTGTGTCTTGTTTTCTGTCATATGGAGATCTACATATCTTTAGCTTTTATGTATCTCTGTCAGTCTATGAGACACATGAAAACTACATATTTTCTGTAAGAGGCCTTTAATTTGGTTCTGGAAATTATAGAGCTTAATTTTGTGACCTGGCCAAATTAATCCAAACTACTGTTCAATTATTTTTTTATAACCTCAAGTTGCACTAAGCTGACTTGTGAGCCATTCATAATGTCTGGAGAATTGGTAAGTGTTGACATCATAAGAGATTGTGTCAGAACCATCTATGATCTTTGTAAGAAGTGTAAGGATATCATTTTTGGAATCAAACCATAGGGACTAATTGCAATATTGCACTTGTATACCACCTAGAAAAGGTCTGGGACCATCCTTATTTGTAATGCAAAGTGACTTTACCTAGCAAAAGACTGTCCTTGAGCATCTCTAGAGATTTTCTGTGCTCAGTCAACTCACCAACAGAAGCATAATGACATTGTTTCCCTGGTTGTGGATGCCATATCTTGTCATACACCCAATATCCATCTCCCATACTAGATCCACCAGGTTCTGGCATTGACAATAGTAAAAAGTTCAGGTTCTTTTACATGATCTAGATGACGATATGACCACCATAATTAATTGATTATTAATGTGGCCAGAATTTGTAAGACTTGTCCAAAGGAATGCCTGATGTTTTGGAAAAACAATAAAGGTTAATAATCAGAAGATAGAATTTGAAAGAAAGATAAGAGGGACAGTAGGATAGATTGACTCAGTTTCCAACCATCTCTTAGTGGTTGAACCGCAAAGGGAAAGGCTTTACAGGGTTTCTTTTTGTTTTTGTTTTTTCTCCAGAAGAGAGGCCTATAAAGAAAAGTAATAAGGATTAGAAATTGAGGGGAGGGTAAAAGGCAGGACTACACCTATGGAGCAGATGGCAAGGGTACAAGTCAAATCTGTCAAGTGTAGAACATAAAGGTCTTAACACAATCATCAAGTAAATGAGGTGAAAGCTATGTTGATTGGTTTGATGTAACCACATCAGATTGTATAAAAAAATCAACACGTTATACCTCACATATGCATAAATGTATTCATGATCTATGCATATATGACTTAATAAAAACAAAGTGAGATTTCTTTATTTGTGATTTTGGGAAAATAGCTGTCTACCTCATGCTGCCTTCTGCTTCAGGGGTCAGGTCTGGGATTGGCCTTAGAAATCCTTTCTTTCAGATAAACTTCAGTAGTGGTTTTCCAGTACTTCCTAAGTATTTTGGTATGGTTCACATGAATTCAAGATTGTTTTTCTTTTATTTTGGTGTCAGTGACTAGTGGTTGTTGGCAGTTCATAAGGGCCTTCTCAGCAAGGTGATAGTGTGGGTTTTCTTCTAAAAACTTTGATGTGCACATGAGCTTTTGGATGAAAAAGATGGGAAGGCATGTCATGCAGTGAAGGCCAGACTCTTTCCACTTGTTGATGATATGCTCCAAGTACACTAGTCTCTGCACACAGCTAGTCACAGCATCAGATTATTCCCTTACATCCCAATAGTGTTCATTCAACTCTGGAATGAAAGGTTTAGAGGTGCCAGTAGGCATGGGGTGACCAAATACTATTTCAAAAGTGTTAATCTGTGCCTCATATTTGGAGTATTTCAGATTTTTATAATGACTAGAAGTAATGCTTCTGGCCATTTTTCTTCATAGACTTTTCCCAAAGTACTTTTTATATCTAGATTTTTATGTTCCACTTGCCCTGAGGATTGAGGATGATGTGCGGTATGAAATTTTAATGAGTACCTTAGAGTTTTTGTGAGCAAATGGTTCATTTCTGCTGTAAAATGAGTCCTTTGGTCTGACTCAATCCATAAAGGGATGCCAAAAAATGGAGTAGTCTTGTTATTAATTCTTTACCACTGTTGTTGCATCGGCATGTCTAATTGGAAAGCATTCAGAAAAGCCTAAAGCTAAAGGAAATCTACAAAATTTACATGACGTGCCATAAAGTCCAGCATGGGCCTTGGAGGGCTTCCTGAAGTTAAGTAGATTTCCCCCAGAAATTTGGTGGCATTTACAAATAGTGCACTGGGAAATAACTTGGTCAGAAATTTTATAGATCCTAAGGCAGTACCAACTCTCTTTAGTACCTTAATTGTACCCTGTCTGCACATAGGTCCCATTTTATAGAAGATAAGTGCAAGCCAAAATGTTAAAAGAAGTGGTACCACAGGAAGTAAATTTTGATCAATATACAAATTTTGATAATAGTTTGGCACTCTTTATATTCATATGTACTTTTGGGAATGTGAGGCATTAGCCTTATTATCAATAATATTATCAATAATATTTATCAGGAATAAAGACAGGTAATAAATTAGGTGGACAAAGGTGGAAAGGCAAGTTTTGGGGCACATATTTAACAGCCTAGTTTGCCCTATCATTTCCAGGGATATAGTATCAGTTTCCTTAGTATGGGCTGAGTAATGGGCAGTAGCAATCTTAGTAGGATGGTGACTAGCCTATAGCAGGGCAATAATTATGTGTTTATTGACAATAGGATGCCAGCAGAAGTTGCAAATCCATGGATCCAGCTTGAGCCAGAGTGACACTCTATCTCTAAAAATAGCCAGGCATTATGGCAAGTGCCTGTAGTACCAGTTCCTTGGGAGGCTGAGGCAAGAGAATTACTTGAGCCCAAGAGTTGGAGGTTGCTGTGAGCCATGCTGCTATGGCACTCTACTGAGGGTGACAAAGTAAGACCCTGTTTCAAAAAAAAAAAAAAATCCATGAAATTTTCAAATTGTGCCAACTGAATGTCAGACTCCAAAGGAATATTTGGAATCTCTATAAATAGTGGCAGGTTTCCTTTTACCAGAGAGCAAACTCTGTTGAGAACTACAAGCTAACCACCTCATGGAGAACAGAATACGCTTTAAGAATTTCATGTGGAGTAAACTATGGCATAGCCAGGTATTATGCTCATTTTAGAATTTCACTTGCAAGAGTCATCACAAAAAATAAGTCTGTTGTGTGAAGAGAAGTTTGGGAGATCCTCTTGTAGCTTTGAATCTACTTCTATATCTGCAAGGCAATCTTAAGGACTGTAGAGTGTCTCTATCAGCAGGGAAAGACGTAGGCTATGGATGGATTTAAAGCACTGCCATGATGTAAGATTATAGAGAGAATGGTCAATAGGGCTTGACCAATAGGTCAATGGCAGTCTTCCATTACATAAAGAGGTGCTCTGTCTTATGAACTTATAAGAACAGACACAGCATGGGGATCATAGAGGTGAATGGAGGAGCCTAAGTAAGAGCGCTGACCTTGTCATTTAGGACAGCAGCTGTTGCTCCTGCATGCAGGCATGGGGGCATGCCTTCTGCTGCAGGGCCCAACTGGTGTAGAAAATACAGGATGAATCTGAGAGGCAAAGTTCTACCCTAGAAGACCAGCAGCAATCTCATCATTTTCAAGACAATGTAGGTGAAAAGTTAAATCAAATTTAGGTAAGCCTAGAGTAGGAGATATAAACAATGCTAATTTTAAGACTTTAAAGGAATTTAAGACTCCTAAGTAACAGAGAATGGGCTCAAAAATGGTGTCTGGGAGAAGGGAAGAGAAAGATTAAGCAAGGGCAGAAAAATTAGGATTCAGTGGTCAGCCAGGATCCAGACAACAGCCTGCTGTCTCTAGAAATTGACATTTCTTCATTTTGGGAAAAAAGGTGAACACAATTGACTCTAGACATTTTGGGGTAAGGTTTTGAGTGCTCTGAGATCTTTCGTGTCCTAAGTAGGTTACAGTCGTCTGGTGCTGTTGAAGTTTAGATCTGGAGCTCTATTGTCTTGTTCAGCTAGAATCTTTACGTGAGGGCATCTTGTTTAGTCTGGGTACGTTCTGTTTAGTCTGATACAAAAGATCATCAATATAACAAAAAAGGGTGGATCTTTGGATAAATCAGCTATAAGAATATGAAGAGAATATTGAAGGAGATTTACCATGTCCATGAAGTATGCTAGTTAATCTTAATTGTCTCCCTCTAAAGATAAATGCATAGAGAAATTGTGAGTCAGGATACCACAGAATCGAAAAGAAAGCTGAACAAATTCAGTTGCTGTAAACCAGGCCTACCTCAGCAGGAATGGATGGAAGGATGGCAGAACTAGGGATAATAGGTGGCAAAGGGTTATGAAGAAGTACAAGGCTCTTAGATCTCAAACAAATGGATAGATTTGATTCCTGTCTGAATCATACTTTTCTTCTTCCTTTATTGGTAAAACTGAAGTGTTACAGGGAGAGATAGTAAAGATAAGTACCAGGTGCTGTACTGCAATCTATTCCAAATGCTATTCTCCACTCTGTGTCTCATGAGAGGGTATACTAAGCAACTAAAGGGAAACACTTGTTTCTTTCCAGAAAGAGGCCTGACCTGCACCTAGTAGCAGTTCCACCCCATCCTTAGAGCAATTTAAATCAAGATGGGTTTCCTTTAGAGAGTAAGAGTTTTGAAGTTTGTGTGAGGACAGAGAAATAAAAATATCTTTATTACACTGTATAGTGATATTAAATTTACATAATCAGTCTATCTCAAATGATTGCTGGTGAGGAATCAGATACTAGAAGGGTATGGTGGGTGTTAAGGAGACCTAAGGATACTGGGGTGACCTGAGATAGGCAATAAAATATATTGCCCAGGACTCTAGCCCCTTGCATAGAATCAGAGATGACAGGTAGAAATAATTCCTCTTGATCTAAAAGTAGAGAAAGCTGCTTCAGTGTCAATTTAAAATTCAGTTCCTGATGGCCTACTTTAATAGTGGGTTCTGGGGTGCTTCTGAAGATTGACCGAACCCATCTGTCAATGGGGTATTGTTCCATAGAGAGGAAAAATAGACCTTCACAAGGTGTTGTTTTAGAGAGTTTTTTTTTCCCAAGGTTTCCTTTAGTGCAGAACAATTATTTTTTCAGTGCCTTGATATATATATATTTTAGTTATCTGCAAATACCTCACAGAATGTTCTAAGACTGACCAAAAAATGAGAGGACTTTGGTCTATTTTCACATGCCTACTTCTGTCTTTGTAAATACTTAACCCACAAAATGAGCATGGTACATTTTTAACTCTTTTTGTTCTATTGTTTTCCTGCACGTTATATTCAAATTAGTCATTGCTGCTTCCATTAGAGGCTGACCATCCCAGGCAACTGCACTGTTCTGGATTTGCCTTTTTATATCAGGAAGTAGATTTACATCCCAGGCAGAAATGCGTAGATTTCTGTGCTCTGGGGCTTCTGGATTTAATGCATGTGCCTCTGAAAAGCTTTTGTCTCAACAAAAATTTAGGGTGCTCTGCCTCTTGGGTACATAATTTACTTTAGGAGAACAAGTTTCTGATATCGCCCCTATTGGGTCTGAACAGTATTAAGATGAGCCACTTCCTGGGCATCTGTTGAGAGGCCAAGGGGAGCTTCTGGCCACCTGCTTCCTGTACGGGGAGGATTATCCCCAGGAGGCCTTCTGGTCTGTCTCATACTGCATTAATCATGGGTAAGAAGTACTCCCTAAATGACCAGTCAAGGTCCATCAGAATGGCTACTACCCTTTTCAACTCCTTTCTCAACTTCACAGGAACTTCTGAAATTAGAAACAAATGTGTTTTATAATTCATAACATCACCTACTGTCCAGGGCACACATGTCCAGGAGTCACTGCATAGGGAGGTCTGGAGCTCACGTGTTTTATCACATAGCTCCAGGAAGTAAGAGACACCACAAGGCACAGAGAACAATGGACCTGTGTGCCTCAAACCTTTAGACCTGTCCTGAGTGCTTTCTGTAAATCTCACAGAGAAATGGAAGTTAAAGTAGGCTGCAATTTGCCTGAGGAGTTTTCTGGAGAAATGGGAGAGAAAGTAGTTTAGGGGGTTATTAAGGGAGTTTTCTAAGGAGCTGAAACTGGATTTTTAAAAGAAGGGAATGGACTAGTGGTCAAGAGATTCAAAAGGTCATCTGGGGGTCATAGAGAAGGATTCAAAGATAAGGAAAGGTATAAATGAGAGGAAGATTGACAGCAGGGGGTATGTTAGCTTGTTTTAGGTCAGCTTTCTGTTTCTTAATTTTGTCAAGAGAATTTCCAAGGATGGATATAATACTATTATGTGTCTTTCTTTTAGTTTGACTCTCCTATAAATACAGATAAGGCAATTGCTTAGAATAAGGGCTCTCTAAGCTCTCTTTTTAAAAACAGAAGTCTTTCTAAGTTGAAATATCCATCATCTGGTCATTGAAAATTAGAATCCCCAATGGTATGCTCACTCCAATAGCAGTGAAATCCAATAAGCCCATTCCTAGAAATATCAGAGGTATCCAGGCCTCAGGTTCAGTTTTTACCATTAAAGAAGAGACACTCCTGAGAGGGCATGGAAGAGGTGGCATCCATGATTCTCAAAAATTTACTCCCCAGAATAGGCCAAGGAAACACAAAGATCTCCTTCCCACAGATTATTAAGGATGGTGTTTGTACATGTAGTGTCTCTAGTATCCTATAAATTTCTAGGGTACCATCAGCTACAGAGTATATGACACCAGTAGGTCCCCCTGGGATTGCACTTTCCCAGCACCAACCAGGAAATAAGGGTTGAGGCAAGGAAAGCTTCTGTTGGATGGGACTACTTATTAAGACAGTCTCCCCCCCGAGACCTTGACTTATTGGACAGAGAGTGTGTTGTTTAATGTTTTACATGTCTTGAGTACCTGGTCTTTTCACACTGGCTACCTAACATGACCTGCAAATTATGCCTTCCCAATGATGGAGACCAAGAGAGAGTTCTCTCACTTGGTCACAAGTCCAGCTCTGAAGTACATAACATAAGATGAGAGGCTAATATTTTCTGCTTACCCCCACAGCACAGTTTGTCTAAACTGGAGCCAGTCTAATGAGAAAGACAAAACTCGCAGTCTGTGTGGGCTGGCTTAAATAAAAGGCTTCTATGGTCTTTAGAACCATGTTCTATCTTATGCTATTGCTTTTTATGACAAAAGACACAAGAAGACAGCGATGAAGGAAAAATAAAGACTACTCCTGGGAGCAAAAAGGATCATACCAAATATTCATACCAAAAAGTACCCTTGAGTCACCACACACAAGACTGGTTCTACAAATACTTTTCTCCTATTTATATTAAATTTTGGAAAATATAAAGAAAGAAATAATAATTGTTACTGCTCATGAGGCTGGATTCCATAGACAGATGTCTGGTAATCTCACTAGTAAAAAAATTCTTTCCCGGGTGGTGCCTGTGACTCAAAGGAGTAGGGTGCCAGCCCCATATACTGGAGGTGGTGTGTTCAAACCCAGCCCCGGACAAAAACTGCAAAAAAAAAAAAAAATTCTTTCTCTTTTTGGTGGCTTGCCAGGTCCTGAATTCCCTTAAGGGTGGCTTTCAGAAGAGCACATCAGTTTAGTTCGTCCTGCTCATTTTGCCAAATCTTTAGTGGCAAAGGAAGAAAACTTCCCCTTCACCCTGCAAATGTTCATTGAAAATGAATTGGCAATGGACAGAGTTAATAGGAGAAAAAAGCATGCAAATAATTGTAAAGGGCTTGGGGAAAAATCATAGCAGAATGATTACCCAGTTATCCAGTGGGGTACAGAGACTTTTATATCCTTTTACATAGGGAAGGGGCTTTGGAGATGTAGAGAATTTTTTGAGGATAGTAAATGATTACTAGGGAGAATTAAGTGGACCCAGGAGATAGAAATTAACTTGTAAGTGATGCTCTTTGGAATTTGAATGAACCCAAGATGTTATCTGTTGAAAAAGTCTTTCCAAATGTGGCTGTACTTTTAGATCTTCTTTTCTCTAATAATGATATTTCTGGGAGGGGATAAAATGATTTTGTTGTCTTTGGTGGGTCCAGTCTTAAGGTAGATAAGTAAATATCAAATAATAGTCTCTTATAGTATCTGCTGAATTTTCAAGAACCTTTAATTTAAAATAATTAGCATAGGAGAGTATCATACCTTGGGCTGCTTCATCCTTTTCTGTTCTCTTCTGTGATTGCAGGTGGTTTTTATGTACCTTTCTATTCTTCACCCAAGATAATTTGGGTTATTAGGAATTCTTGATTATTTAGACAGGTTCAAAATGTCCAAGGACATTTAATTTCCTATTCATCACCTCTGTCTGGGTTGTGTGTGTTTAAATTTACAAAGATCCCAAACCTATGCTCTTACCACTTTCAGTATCTTTTCAGAATCCTACTTGATCCTGTCTTTATTATGGTTATTAATGCCACCTTAAAATAGAAAAAAACCTAGTATCCTGTTGGACCACATTTATAAAATCATCAAAAGATATATGCACCCTGTCCTAATCACCTCTCTATTTTGATGAAGTTGCTTCGGCTCCTAATTTGGGTATGACTCCTTTTGTCAGGTTTAGCAATCTTGTTCTTTGTTCTTGGTGTAGTCTTGGCAGAAGAATGACCATAGTCATTAAAAGCAAGGCAGATGTGAAACAGAGTTTATTGAGGTAGGATAAGATAGGTTTACAGAGCAAGGGCAAGATATATTCACCAGAGACAATGAATGGGCCCTTTGGGTAACAAAAAGGCCTTAGTTATGGTCTGGGGTCTCATTTTATAGTGTCAGGATTGGACCCTCCTTATGGTTCAGATGTCATCACAGAACCATGTTGATGGACAGTTGGGAGTTATATGAACTCAATCTTACTATACACCTGAACCTCCCATGAGCCTCTCTGAAAGCCTATTTGGGGATGAACCACAATGCAGATTTAAGCTAATGACATGACAGTTAGCTGTAAGGTTGTTCTAGATCACCTTCCAGACTTTATTTTATCTGTGCTGTTTGACCAGTGGTGAGGGAGTCCTCTGCATTATTCTGGAGTTGCACTGCAGGGCCTTCTCTCCTTCAGCTATGGGTGATGGCTTGGGGCACTATCAACGTGGGGCATTACCAAGTCGGGGCACCCACCCTTTGTCTCCCAAGAGAGCCAGTGGTTCTATCTACCTAACAATTGATACTTATCCATACACACAGAAGTACACAGACTATCACAGACACATTCACATTGTTAAAAAAAATAAAATGAGTCACATTATAAAATTAAATAGTTTATATGAGCAAGCAACAAGTCATAAAACAGCAGCTTTAGGTCGCAAATGGTTGGGGACTTCACTAATGGGGCAGAGGGGAAGATTTTTATAAGGTGAAAACAGAAGCAAGATAAAGAAAACATTTTATTGGTTAATGTTGAGTAGCAGTCGTATTTGTATAATTCCAGTTGAAAGTTCCTATTAGAGGTTAATTGATAGTTTTGATTGGTTAGGCTTAAGTTTTGTTTTGCAATATACATGGAGTTGGGTTTCAGTTTGCTTACATGGGAATCCACAGCCTAATGGCCTCCCGAGTAGTTATTTTACAATATAAAGTTCTCCCAAGTAATTATTTGAACAACATAAAGTCACACATACATACAACCATTCGGACACACACACACACACATACATATGTACGTATACCTGCATTCAGATATGCAAACACACATGCTGACTCACACATGCACACACATGTGTACAAGTGGTCATTACATACAAATATTATAAATATTTGTGTTTCAGTGCAATCTTTGTCCTATGTATAATCATATAATCATAAATTAAGTACATATCTTTCAGTACAATATTTGTTCTTCACTGCCTTCAAAAGTCCATACAAAGAGATGATTTATATAATTATTGTACAGGCATATATTTATAGAATGAATGCAAGAATGAGTAATTTACATTTCTAAAAAGCTAATGATGTCACTACAATCTACCTGACATACGAGATGGACAAATCCAAACAGAAAATTAAAAAAAAAAATCACTTTCTATATTATAGCCCAATTCATCATCTAACAATTTAGAATCTTTAGATAAATCTTTCAACTATTTTCCTTTAAACAAAATCCAATTAAAGAAAAAATGTTATTTTCTAGGACTTTGAATTGAATTTTCATATGGGATATAAAGAGAAATTTAATCAATGATTATGGTTGGGGTTTAAATCCACTATTGTTCATTAATTTGCATGATAAACAAATACTTTTGTGAATTCTACCAGAAATGGTAATCATATACTGTATTTAAATAGACTTACATCTTTAGTTTAATTTAACTTAAAAAAATTTATACTCTTGTTAAGTCTGTTCTACAGTTCTATTTCACTGATTTAAGGATCTTATAAAAATGCACATAAACTGCCCACATTAGTAATTACCCTAATTTTTAAAAAATGTGGTCACAATTCAATCATTAAGAAGGGGAGCAAAGTTTCAGCCCATTAGCAGTTGTTTATAATAGCACATCTCAATTGATTAAACTGCAGATTTTTTTAATAGGTCTTGTTTTATAAATTGAGCCTAGTCAAGTAAACATAACATTTGGTAATAGTCTTCATAGCAACTGTCAAAATGACTTATTGTTTTTCCAGCCCTGCATTTCTTCAGAATTAATAATACCTTTGTGCCCTTTATAACACTTATTATTGATGCCATGAAGTTCTCTATATTTAATGAGTAGATGTTTCATTATAGTCCATGGTTCTGTTGACAGATAGAAAATTTTTCTAATCTGTTTCTCTTTTCCTCTTGATTGAAGGATTGTAAATATGCAATTAGCAGTTGAAGTATAAGTAAAAGAAGAAAATATCAGCTGTCAAGATTTCTGTTGAGACACAAGATGCTTTAACCTAAAAAAAACATGACAAAAGACAAATGCATCCTTGCCAATGAAGCTGAAAGTTACAAAATGTTTAAACATCTGATTTGTTTTTTCTTCTTGAAATAATCGTAATTATTGTCTTTCATGATATAGAAATTAATGACAAGACACATTCCTTTCTTACAAAGCTAACTATGACTAAACTATGACTAAACACATTGTGCTTATGATTTATATAGTTAATGGCTTCCCCATATGTTTCAAAAAAGAGGAGGTTGCTAGCTTCTAAGAATGAAAGAAAACAGGAAATACACCTATAGGAGTTTGTGATTTACAGAAGTGATATTGGCATACTTAGAGTATGATGCTAGGAATTCTTGGTCAACACTAGAAATACTTATTAATCCTTCAAATTTAGTATTTTAATCCCAGAAATGGCAAAAGTGTTATCATATTTTGATATATCAAATTACACTCTTTAATTTTCTATGAACTCTCTCTAAGTCTCGTGATTTTCTTTTCTGTTTTGTTTTCTTTTTAAGTAATACTTTTATATATTCCAAGGTTTCATTTTTTATTTTAAAAATTTTAAATTTTTTAAGTGATGAGATAGAGTTTATTGACAGGGAGAAAGAATGATAAACATAATAAGCAAAAGAGGACAAACATAAGAGGGGAAACAGAACTTCCAGCAGCTAAGGGCGAATCCAAGTGGGAAGGCCCCTCCTTTGGTTTTTTAAAAGATCATTTTCATTTTTACTCTGTAAAGGTTTGAATTCTTTATTATTATTATTATTTCAAAATATCACAGGGGTATACACCTTATGGTTACATAATTTGCTTTTGTACATTTTGGGTCAAAGTTATGACTATGCCTTTCATTAGGTGTGAATTAACCCAGCCCCAACTCCTCTCTCCCACCTACTTGATTCCTTACTTCCATATATGCACATAAGTGTTGATCTACTGGTTCTAAGTTAGTACTGAGAATATGGGGTGTTTGTTTTTCATTCTTGTGATAGTTCACTTAGAAGAATGGTCTCCAGATCCATCCAGTAGTTACAAAAGATACTAGGTCACCATTTCTTTCAAAGGCTGAGTGGTACTGCCTGGTATACATATACCACATTTTATCAATACACTGGAGTATTGATGGCCATTTGGGTTGTTTCCACATCACTGCAATTGTGAATTATGCTGCTATAAACATTTGAGTGCAAGTGTCCTTATGATAAAATTAGCTTTTTTTCCATAGGGTAAATCCCTAGTAGTGGAATTGCTGGATCAAGGAAATATGGAACACTTTATGGGTTTGAATGTCATCCTTGCACAGAGTCTATGCTAATCTTCTGTTTCATTCCAATTTCAGTGTATGTGCTGCCAAACTGAGCACAGTCTCATGCTTTTCAATAGGCATCAACCTTTTATTTCATCAACCTTATTTATGCATACATTTTTTCTTTTTTTTCATAAGGCATACATTTTTTCTTTTTTTAAATTAAATCATAGCTGTGTACATTAATGCAATTATGGGGCACAGGGCACAATGTGCTGGTTTTATATACATTTTGAAATACTTTCATCAAACTGGTTAACATATCCTTCACCTCATAGTTCTTAGTTATTGTGTTAAGACGTTTATATTCTACCCTTAGTAGATTTAATATGTACCCTTGTAAAATGTATCATAGATGTGATCCTACCAAATACCCTCCCTCTACCCATCCTCTTTCCCCTTCATTGTGGGCTATAGTTGGGTTATAGCTTTCACATGGACATGTGGGTGTTTATAAATTGGTTTCATATTAGGGTTGAGTACATTGGATACTTTTTCTTCCATTCTTGAAATACTTGGCTAAGAAGCATACATTTTTTTCAATAGATGTCTAGATCTGAAACCATTTGTATCACCTCAGAGTAATAAGTATATTCTCTGTTCATGAAGGAAAACCCATCAGATATTTTGAAATGTCAAAAAATATAACAACAATTTGACAATGAGATTTTCAAATAACTCTAATTATAATATTATTTTATTAAAGGTTTAAAAATAATTTTATATTATAAATATATACTATAAAATATAATATTTATATTAATTATTTTATATCTTTGAAGGCTTTCAGCAAAGCAAATCATTTCTGTTTACAGTGCAGAAGACAAATATCTCTGTAACAAAAGATAAGTTAACAAAAGAAAATCACACAAATTTATTTAGTATGAGTTTTCTCTGACATGAATATCAGGGGAAGGTCAGATATTCCTTCTTGTACCTACTATTTTCCAAAAATTTTCAGCCTAAATTATTCAAGATGCCATATTTTGGGGTTGTATGTCCTGAACCCTGCCAATGGTTTGTGAAGAAAATCGTTAATTTTGATGAGCTCACATTTTTATTTCTACTAATTGTAAATTCTTCTTTATTTTGAATAGACAAGAATATTCTACATTTTTTTCTCTTAACTTCATAGTCTTATCATTAATGTATAATTATTTGACTGACTTGTATTTGCATATGTTGCGAGGCAGGGATCTAATTTTACTTTTCTTTACATAATGAGTTATTTTCCCTTGCAATTACTGCTAAATAATCCATTACCTCTAGTGATAATTCTCAGTAATCTATGACCTCTCCTTCTTTTATCAAGTTT
Organism: Galagoides demidoff; assembly: GCA_963574575.1. Classification (NCBI taxonomy): domain Eukaryota; kingdom Metazoa; phylum Chordata; class Mammalia; order Primates; family Galagidae; genus Galagoides; species Galagoides demidoff. The sequence continues at coordinate 21,390 of CAUYQV010003616.1, forward strand.
CCATGAATGGATGAGCCTATAACTGGGCTTTTTATGCAGTTTTGTGAAAAAATATTGCCTTAGATTACTGTGGATATTTTTTCATATTAAATTTAAAGTTAGTATTTTCAAGTCCCCCATATATTGATATAAATTGACACGAATGGGAGAATTAATTCTGTGAGGAAATAGTGGAAATGTGCAATATTGAGGATGTAATAGTTTAAAGTCATATATTCATATATTCTTTTATGTCATTAATTAGATTTCTGACATTTTTTCCCTTTTTCTTGATATTTAATTTATATCATACTTCTTAAATTTTATCTCTACTTATTCTTGGTGGAAGTGAGCATTTGAATTTGAAAGGTGTCTTGTATTTGGCACCTTGCTGATATCTTTTTTAGTCGTGAAATACTCAAAAAAAGGTCTAGGTCTGAAGAGTGAAAAGCAAAGAGTAGCCCTGACCTTAATCAGGATGGGAAAATTCACAAAAGTCAGCTGCAAAAGTAATAGCAATGTGATTCTCAAGGTCATGTTGCACTTGTAAATTGCCACAAGATCCCACTTTAAGAGATTACTGCTTTCTTCCATGTGAAATCTCAGGTCTGCTTTGCTTATTTTATTAATTATAGGAGATATCTAACGGCTTAGCCACTCTCACCTCAAGACAGCAGCCAATCCTTAGTTAATCCCTGTCTTAAAATCCCTCTTTACAAACAGGATCAATCCAGAATTGATCATTGCTCCCTCAGATCTCCCTAAGAATTCATCAGAGAGAACCCAAGCCTAGCAAAAATGAATTCCTTCTCTCTCTTCTTTACATTCATCTTTCTCTGGAAATTCTTCTCTGAATTCAAGAAAACAAAACAAAACAAAACAAAGCCACTGGGTTTTATCAGACTACAGGCTAATTAGGTTTAACAAGTTAAAGTAGCTTGTCTGCTCATTCTCCTGGAATTTCTTATGAAGACGCCTAAATATTATGTGAAACGTAATTTTCTGTTTCATTGACTCTTAGCAATTGTCTTCCCCAAATGCATGGGCCAGGAGGTAAACATGACAACATTGAGTCAAAGCAAAGATGCCAAACATCCTCCCTTAGCTCTGTATCTTAAAAAGACAATGGTAAGAAACTTCACCTAGCTTCCTATCTTAAAAGAAATCATCAAACCCATCTGGCTCCTTGTCTTAAAGGAAATAAAATCTCTTTGTTGTTGTTGTTGTTAATTTAGTTAAATGTTTTGGAAAAAAAAATTGTAGCCAGCATTTGCTATGTTAAGAAATTCATTCCTCTCTTTACTCTGTCATTCATATTTTGTTTTCCTGATATATAGAAATCAATAATTGCTTTTTCTTAATCTACTAAAATTTTCCTATTATTTTGGAGCATTTACTAATGAAAAATCATCCTTGTTTGGCTAGAATAATCTAAACCATGTCATAATACGTTGCTTTTAAATGCACTGTATCTTACTGTGCTTTAATTTCCATTTACCTGATGACTAATGATATTGAGCACTTTTGGGGGGGGGGTGTGATTCCTGTTTATGTGTATGCCTCCTGAAAAGTGATGCACAGCATTCATTTCATATTCTGGATACAATGTTGTTGGTATATGCCGTATATTTCCCTTTTTCCCGTCTCTTCATTTGTCTTTTCATTTTCTTTACAGTGTCACAGAGTGTTTTTAATTTTGATACAGTCCAACTTATCAATATTTACTATGATTTATGAGTTTTGTGTCTTATATTAAAAAAACTTAGCTAACACAAGGTCTAATATATTCTCTCTTATTTTTACTTACAGAATATTTAGCAGTTTGGGTTTTCCAGTTAAATCTATGATACATGTTGAATAAATTTTTCTATTTAATGTGAGGTAGGAGTCAAAGTATATCTCTCCACTTATTTAAATTTGTTCTTTGAATTTTCATTTGTAGATTTCCATGTATAGGTATTATACATTTCAAAAATGTATCTCCACATATTTTATGTTTTTTGTTATTATGATTACATCAGTATTTTAATTTCCAGTTCCTTGTTACTAGTACATAAACATAGAATTGATTACTGTAGATTGATTTTGCCTCTTGCAAACTTCATAAGTTCAATTAAGATGATTTAACGATATTAGCTTTTTACTGAACTTATAATAATGTCTTACTTATGTGATCATGTTGTCTATAAATAAAGCAGTTTTATTTTTTCCTTTTCAATATTTTTCCTTTTATTTCTTTTTATTACCTTAGTGAAAGGAGCAGGATCTTAAGCATAGTTAAATAGAAGTGGTAAGAAGTGATATCCTTGCTTTGTTTATGACTATGGAGAAAGTACTCAGCTATTAATGTTTTAGATGCTCTTTATTAGGTTGAGGAAGTTCCCTTCCATTCTAGTTTCTTTTGAGTTTTTATTAAAAATGTGTAGTAAATTTTCTATTGTTTTCTGTCTCTGAGATAAATCTTTTTTGTTTCCATTAAATTAATATTGTGGATTGATTTTGTAATGTTGAGCTAACTGAACATTTCTTAGATAAAACCGATAGTCACAATGCATTGTGATTTTTTAAAATTTATTTTTGTTTTACATTTGCTAATATGTTAAGAAATTTTGCAAATATATAATAAAATGGAGAATGGTCTGTAGTTTTTTCTTTTTTTCTCTTCTTTTGTGTTTGTCTGATTTTCCTATCTGTGGGAGCATTCTTTCTTTGCCTACATTTAGGCAGAGATTCTGGGACGTTATTATGATTTATTAAACATTTGGTAGAATTCACCATTGAAGTCATCTGAATTTGGAATTTTCCTTTTCTTTTTTTCCAAAACTATGAGTTCAATTTTTAAATAGCTATATTAGAGCTGAGCCCATTTACATTGCTGTTTTCTTTTTGAGTGAATGTGTGAACTTAATGTCTGTCAAAAAACTTTCTTATTTATATCTAAGTCACTGATTATATATTTTCTAAAGTTGCTCAGTTTATTTATTATCCTTTTAAAATCTATACATTCTGTGGTAACTTCTCTTTCAGTCTCAATATTTTTGAGAAATTGGGGTTTTTTTCCATTATTGTAGGTAGAATTTTATTGATTTTGCTCAAAAAATCTGCTTTTTGTTTGAATCAGATTTGTTTCAATGGTTTTTCTATTTGTTATTTCCTTGATTTTTACTCTTTATTATTTTCTCTTTCTCCTAATTTTAGATTAAATTTGCTTTCTTTTTTTAACCTTTAGCTTATTAAGATACCATCATCAATCACACTGAGTTTGGACAATTATTCTTTTGAATGTAAACACTAAATGCTATAATTTTTCCTCAAAGTACAAATTAAACTGCTTCCCACAAATTTGGAATTATTTCATTTTTTAAATATAGTTTGTAATTTGCCTTGTGTATTTTTTCTTTGACTCATGAGTTATTTGAAAATGTATTATTTAATTTCCAAATATTTATGAGATTTTCAGAGACATTTTTTATTGATTTCTTTGTTAATCTCATTACAGTTAGCACAACTTTATTTTTTTTTTACCACTTATGAAGCGTGACTTAACACTTATAATTTTCCTTTAAAAGCTTAAAATTTAATTTTAACCTTGAAACTGTTAACCAGTAAATACATGATATTGCTACCACCTGAGATAAAAGGAAGACTGGAATAAAAACAAAAGTAGTACCTATATAATCAGCAAATTATCTGACAAGATATTTTAAGTATTTAACATTTCACTTAGCACAAACAAGAATTAACTGGTTCTAAGGCTCTACGATGTTTGAAATTTTCAACCAGTTTTAAATCATAATTTTATTCTTCTCCAAGAAATTAATCTTTAAAAAAAGAAAAATTTATGAGTACAATAATTTCTGTATCCAGTAGGTAATAACCTACATAGTTAAAATGATAAGAGATATCTTTATAAAATCAGGTAAATACAAATGCAGAATGTTAGATAATTATATTACCAGTATCTCAAAGACTAAAATCAGGAAAAAAATTGCAAAAATTAGAAGTTCTCATTGATTAATATTACTGCCTTGAAAAAGCAAGACATAATTCTATTCTAAGAAATGTAATTAATAAACTATATCTTTTTAAGTCAAAGCAATTCTTTTTACTTCAAAGAAGACAATTTTCACTTTTCTATTATTAATTTTGTCTTGAACAGGATCCCACCTGGTTTACACAATTATTTGAATAATGGATTTAATAATCTAAAGTCATTTTCTCCATAGGATGTTTTCATTTTAGTAGGTAGGTGGTAAAATGGCAAAACTAATTAGTTGTAAGAATTTATAAAATAGCAAATATTAATTTATGACTGTCAACAGATGCTACACTCAAGATTGAAAGTAATTCATATGATTCTCACATAAGGGCATACTTTGTTTACTGCACAATACTGTCATAAAATCCAAAGAAGAAACCATACTGGGCTCTTCCAAGTTTTCTTCTACTTGCAGAGCCTGTTCTTTCCTTCAGTCTTTTTTTTAATCATTTGGCTTTGCAATATTTTCTTGATGGTTTTACGTTCCTTTAGATCCCCTTCCCTGGCTTCAGTCATCTTGGCCAAGTTCCAGGACAGTATAGCATTTCCTAGGACCAGTAGAATTAGGGCCACAATCACTTGACTTACAAAAGCTATAACCATCCTTTTTTTACCCCATTTCACAACAGATTCAACTCAGGTCTTCATATTAAACATTTTTATGGAGATCCTAGGAAAACATTTACTGAGGAGTCATCTCTAATTTTGTTCTGGTAATATTAAAAAGCCAATAAAAATTTCAGATGAATATCCATTATTTGTTTTTCCTTTAGTCTTACCATATTTTTCTGAGAAGAAGTTAAAATTATCCTACGAATATCAATTTGGACCCAAATGTCAATGTAAGAGAGGCTGAATGAAAGTGTCTCTTGCGCTTCAGAAATAAACACATTCCTTCCACTGAGAGTTGTCTACAGAATTTGATCTGTGGACCACACCTATGTAGCACGCCATGGTGCAGCTTGTGATGCTGCTGACATCTGTACTCCATTCTTTTCTTTTCCCCTCCTTCCTTAAGAAACATAATTTCTGTGGATGTAGAATTCTAGTTTGACAATGTTTTGTTTATAGACTCTCTAAAATTGCAGTTTTTCAATCTTGTGTAATTTCTGATGAGATGCTAACACTGTCATTCTTATCTTTGTTCCTCTGTACACAACGCATATTTTTCTTCTGGCTACCATTAAGTTTCTTTTGTTGCTGTCATCATAATTGGAGGTGCTTTGGTATGATTTTATTTCTATTTATTCTTCTTGGGGTTTACTGAGCTTCTTAGATGTGTGGGTTTATAGTTTACATCAAATTTGGACAATTAAGATACTATTTCTGGGAAGTTTTTTTTTCCTGTTCCTCCCACTTCTCAAGTTAGGTCTGCATTTACATAATTTTTGAATGCTTATCCCACAGGTCACTGATGATTTTTATTTTGTTATCTCCACTTTGTGCTTCAATTTCATAGATTTTTATTTTTTTATATTTTAGTTTACTTATTTTTCCTTTCGTAGTGTCTAATAACTTGAGCTTTTTCGTCCTTAGAAGTTTTAGTCTTTTTCATGTTTTGTTTTTTTGACTCATTTTGTCTCTATTTTTCTCTAGATTCTTGTCATAAGGAAGAAAAGTGCCAGTGTTTTTATTGATTGATTTTTATCTTTATTATCCTGTTTCTTTGCATGCCTAGTTATATTTTATTATATTCTAGATTATGTTGTTCATGTTGGACATTTTTGTATCCATTTAAAGCAGTGGTTCTCAACCTGTGGGTCGTGACCCCATTGGGGGTCTAACGACCCTTTCATTGGGGTCACTGAAGACCTTCCTGCATATCAGATATTTACATTATGATTTGTAACAGTAGAAAAATTACAGTTACGAAGTAGCAACAAAAATAATTTTGTGGTTGGGGGTCACCACAACATGATAAACTGTATTAAAGGGTTGCCGCCCTTAGGAAGGTTGAGAATCACTGCTTTAAAGAATGCGGGGTTTTGTTCTGGTATGCAGTTATGTTATTTAAGATGTGTCAATTCATTCAAGGCATTCTTTTATGTTTTGATGGTGCTTTCCTAGCTTTTTTTTTTTTTTCTTCCTAGCTTAATTATTTCCCCCATTGAGATGAGACTCTTCTAAGAACTCTAACTAATGCCCTATATTATTTGGTCTCTGCACTATGGATGATAGTAGCACAAACTCTCATATTGTTGTGTAAAGTCTGGGATGTTGCTTTCTGGTGGGTTAGTCATGTGCTTTTGTATATACACAGAGCAATACCTAACCAAATTTTGAAAGGGGCTCTCTGCAGATTTTCAAAAAATTTTTTCTGTGTAAACCCTTTTTCAATTACCCTGTCCCACACATTATATGCTCCCCAGCCTGCCTGAACTCTAACACCTGTTTAGGCAGAGACTGAGATTACTAAACTTTGGGGATATTCTCCTTCCATGTGCTGCAGGCTGGAAACCACCTCCTGGAAGTGTGCTTGATCAGCCAGAGGGCTTGTCTCCTTTTTCCTTTTCTTGAGGAACACTATGCTTTTCTTGAGGAGTACCATCCTGCTCTGTCAAAAACATCTGCTAGTTTTCCAGTTTTGAAGGGAAAGTAATTCCTATAGTGGTTGTTAATCATTTTAAGGCCAAGAGTGGAATTAGTTAGGTTATTTTTTTTAAACTTGCATACATTTGTAGTATAATGTTCTTGTTTTGTTTTGAAATAAATAATTTTAAGCCTCATTACATGACATGTCCACTTTCGTGTTTTAAAATATTTTATTAACAATTTGTGTATCTCATCATTAACATTGTTAGAATTTATCTCTAAATCAAGTGATTGCCTGATGTGTTTATTTGTTTGTTTTAAATAACCATTTAATTTTTTTCCTTAAATGCAACTTTTACATTAAAGTTTCTGTTTGTGTTATGTATTTTCATCTTTCTTTTATTTGTTTCTCCTTGCCAAAGTTTTGTCTCTATTATGTGCTTTCCCCCCCAAGAAACCGATTTTTTGAAAATCATATCTTCTGAGTTTTACCGTGGTCATTTTTCGGTATTTCATTGAGTCTAACATTTAGTTATGTATTTTTTTCCTGCCTTCTTATTTTGGGTATATTCTGTTGTACTTTTTCTAGATTTTTATTTTTTCTGATCTTTCTTATTTTCTGATAAAATTTAAATATTTAGAAATAAAAAAGAAATAGAAATATTGGAAACCATTATAAATATGGAGTTCACACAAAAGTAATGCCATAAATTTAGAGATCTGTATAGACATCCAACACTCTCTAAAAATCAGAGAAATTTTGTGTCATTTTATTTCTATCAGGTTGCCAAAAATTAAAGCGTTATATAGCTTAGTGAATCAACAAGATTGGGGGCAGGGGAACAACAGTATTCATATATTACCAATGGATGTTCAGCTTGGTACAACTATTTCTGAGTAGATTCTGGCAATGTTTATTTAAATTAGGAGTGTGTCTATGTGAAATCCAGCAGTTCCATCCATAGTGTATTCTCTAAATAAAATCTACTGGAATAGCATATAAATGCTTTGAGGATGGAGCCTTTTGTTTCTTTTGCTCCGGTATTTCCTATGTACCATGTACCTAAACCAGTATATGACATTTATTTGGCACTTAATAAAATGTATTGAATTAAATGATTCTCTGATATGAGTATTATAAATAAATGTAATGAATGTTTGTCGCCCTATGATTTGCAATAGCAAAGGGACTGTCACTGAATTTGTCATGGAGGAAATAGGTAAAATATGTTGATAACACCCACTGGAATAGTACGTTGCATTCAGAAGGAGTAAGCATAACATAACATGGTTAGATCTATGTGGAGCGAAGAGGAAGACTCTGCACAAGAGCAAAACAATATATTAATTTAAAATAACAAAAATACATAGAAAACAGAACTTTATATTTTGAAGAACTTTATATTTGTAATTTAGGGTCATGAATGAATGCAATTAGATTAGGTGGAATAATGAACAGAGATAACAGAAAACTAAAGTTAAGAATAATCCCTTCAATATGATGAAGTTACAGGGGATCCTTGCATTGGCTAATAGTGGGGTGCTATATTTAGGTCCGTGTTATGCTTTGTAATCAAGAAATAAATGTATGCACACATCATTTGAACTTGTTTTGTCTTTTTAAACATACAATTCAATTTACTAATGACAGTTTTTCAAGAAGGCCTTAGGTTACAAAATTACTCCTTTTCTAAGTGAATTGATGCTAGATTCTAAACCTGGAATTTCTTTGAGATTAATTTACAATTAACAATCTGGCTTGCCAGCGTGTGCCAGACAGTCCACCTGTTTGTTTAGGTTATAGAAATCCAACATTTTAAGCAACAGCATCATTTTACAAAATAATGGAATGAGTAGCCGTGGAAACAATACAGGAAGACTACAAATTTTTATGTGACTTGTTTAACTCATATTGGCATCTAGAAAGTGAAAGTCATTGACAATCATCCACGGGCCACACATGTGAAAAGATGGTGAACTAGGCCTGTTTTGCATAACGAGGTGCCCATCCGCACCTCGGTGGGCCGGCACCTCTGTGACTGAGCTGGAGTGATGAATGCCCGCCTTTCACAGAGAGGCTCGGCCTCCTGAGGCCGGGCAAGAGGACAGCAGAGGTGCACAGAGAGGACGTGAAGGACTTGCTGTGGTTGAAGTCCTTCAAGAAGCCAAGAAAAGGAACCAGAGTGCACAGCACAGTCGGTAAGGAGACTGACAAAAGGGACCTTTATTATAAAGGGCCTATTCAAAGTGCAGTTCTCTTTCCAGATAAGTGCATCCTTACTAGTAATGAGTTTGTGTCTTTATCTAAAAATTCTATCTGGCTCGTGTCATTTTACAGCGGGGCATTTTAAATGAAGGGCCCCTACTTTCTGTTAGCAATAATTAACAGTGGAAGGACTTTGGGAAATGATGGCAACATTCTTGTTTATTTAATTAGATGAAGGATTTTGTTTGACCCCACCTACAATTTTTGCTTTCCAATTATATGTATTTATTATTTATATGTACATAATGAAAAGGATTTGACATGCTTACATCCTTGCAGTGTACCTTCCAGGCTAATGTGCTAGATTAAAAAATTTTTTCTTCTGATTTACTCTCTAAAAAATCTCAAGTAAAAACCTGTACTCATGACTAGACTTTGGAAATCCTTTCATACAACATGGTGACTACAGTTAGCAACCATGATTCTACACTTGAAAATTTCCATCAGTGTAAGTTTTAAGTGTTTGCACCCCCCCAAAGGTATAGAAGTAGTGATTATGTTAATTAACTCAATCTAGCCATTCCACAATGTGTACATATTTTAATATACATTATACAATGTAAGTATGTACAATTTTTATTTGTCAATTAAAAATAAATTAACCAAAGAAATCCTTTAGGTAATTGTGATTTTCCCTTTATTTATTTTTTTGATTTTTCCCTGTATTGTTTTACTTAACAACATGAATAAATTTTTCTGTAAAAATTGTAAAAAAGAAAAAAAAAAGCCTATTGAAGAAAACATTAAGCAGCAAATAATTGAAAAGTTAACCCACTGGCTTATGAAGCTGTGGTGATTTACTGATTTATTCCCAACGGTGGCAGGACCTTGATTCACTCTTTGTATATACTGCGGCATGCACCGTGGCCACAATGTCGGCGTTTACTCAGGCTCCCTCTTCTAAGGTCTCTGCAATACCTTTAACTTTTCTCTTTCCACTTGCATATTTCACAACAGCTTTTAAAACGTTTTTCAGATTGAGTTTCATTTGTTTTATTTACAGTCTTGAGTCAATCTCTGTTTCCATGATATGGGAAAACAATGATTGCTTTGAGCCTTGTTTACATGTTTCAATCTTGGATCAGGGGTGTTCAATTTCACCCAAGAATATTGGTTGACAGATGGAGAAGAGGCTGCTCCAAAAGCAAAACCACGTACCTTAGAGAGGGAGTGGAGAATCTGTGGAGTGAAATCGTAGATGTCCACTCTGCTCCACTTTGCTGACTCCTTCCAAATGCTGACTCCCTCTTAACTCCCAGAAGATTGTCACTGTCCCAGTTTTTTGTTGCCGTTCATCTAAACATTTCTTCTGCAAATGTACATATAATATTTGTATGTGAAGGAAAGATTTTATTGTGCATATTCTTATTTATATATGCATTTTTACATTAAAGGAAGGAACTTTAAAAAAAAAAAAAAAACAACGAAGGAACTTTTTCATTAACTTGCTTTGTCCTAAAGAGCTAATCGTGTTAGAACATACGGATCTTGGCCGGGCGTTGTGGCGGGCGCCTGTGGTCCCAGCTACTTGGGAGGCAGAGGCAGGAGACTCGCTTGAGCCCAGGAGTTGGAGGTTGCTGTGAGCTGTGATGCCATGGCACTCTACCCCGGGGGATAGCTTGAGGCTCTGTCTCAAAAAAAAAAAAAATCATATAGTGGTAAGTAGCTGGGTTTAGATCTTGGTTCTCTATTCTGTTTCATACATCTACCTCTCTGTTTTTGTGCCAGTACCATGCTGTTTTGATCAATATCGATTTATAGTATAGTCTGATGTCTGGTAGCGTGATCCCCCCTGCTTTGTTTTTGCTTCTGAGTATTGTCTTGGCTATTCGAGGTTTTTTCTGATTCCATATGAACTGCAGTATTATTTTTTTGAGATCTTTAAAGTATGACAATGGAACTTTAATAGGGATTGCATTGAAATTATATATAGCTTTAGGTAGTATAGACATTTTAACAATATTAATTTTTCCCAGCCATGAGCAAGGTATGTTTTTCCATTTGTTAGTATTTTCAGCTATTTCTTTTCTT
>CAUYQV010003617.1:0-15698 GCA_963574575.1 Galagoides demidoff
TAGAATGAGAACGTTTTAAAACAATAACTGAGAAAATGACATGAAGGCTGTGTTGATCAGTTTGATGGAAGTATTTCAGATTGCATGTGAAAACCCCACACTGTACCCCAGAAGTGCATTAATGTACATAGTTACCATTCAATAAAATTAAAAAAAAAAAAGAGGTGAAGGACTTCTACAATGAGAATTCTAAAACCCTGAGAAAAGAAATAGCAGAAGACATTAACAAATGGAAGAACATAAGATGCTTATGGTTTGGAAGAATCAACATTGTTAAAATGTTGATCTACCCAAAGCAATCTACAGATTTAATGCAATCCTCAATAAAATGCCAATATCATACTTTGAAGAACTTTAAAAAATAGTTCATTTTATGTGTAGTCAGAAAAAAACCCATACGTCCAACACAATTATTAGTAATAAAAACATAGTGGGCAGTAGCACTGCAAGACTTCAAGTTATATTACAAGTCACAGTGATCAAAATAGCATGTTATTGGCACATAGAGATAGATATATGGAACAGAAGAGAAAATCTAGAGATGAAACCAGCCTCACACCACCATTTGCTCTCTGATAAACCAAACAAAAGCATATGCTGGGGCAAAGAATGCTTTTTTTTTTTTTGAGACAGTTTTACTTTGTCACCCTCTGTAGGGTGCTATAGTGTCATAGCTCACAGCAACCTCAAACTCTTGGACCTAAGTGATTCTCTTGCCTCGGCCTCCCAAGTAGCTAGGACTACAGGGGCCTGCCACAATGTCCGGTTATTTTTTGTTGCATTTGTCATTGTTGCTTTCACTGGTCTGGGCTGGGTTTGAACCCTCCAACTTTGGTGTATGTGGCTGGCTCTGTAACCACTGTGCTACAGGCACTGATCTTGGACAATAATTCTTATTGAGTAATTGGTATTGGGAGAAGTGGATAACCACGTGTTAAGGACAGAAACTAGACCCACATCCTCTCACCACTTACAACAATTGAATCACTATGGATAAAAGAATCAAATCTTAGACACATGGATAAAAATTTTAGAAGAAACCATGGTAAAAACTCCTCTTCAGATTGGCCTAGCAAAGACTCCAGGGGCAACAAAAGTAAATGGGACTTAATTAAGCTAAAAAGGTTCTGCCCAGATTTGGACACAACAATGAAAGCACATAGACAACCTTCAGAATGGGGAAAGAGATTTGCATTTTATGAATCTGACAAAAGTTTGATAACTAGTGACAACCGAGTACTCAAATTAATCAGCAAATAAAGCACAAACAATGCCATCAAAAAAAAAAAATTCAAATCATTGTGTTACAACCCCGCGTAAGACCCTCCAAAAGTTCTCACTTCTAGAAAAAAACTCAAACTCCTTCTTTTGGTCCATGTAATATGCTCCCCCCTCCCGTACCCCTTAACTGTCTCGCCTTGCTTACCAGACACGTCTGCCCCCACATCAGGACCTTTCCACTTGCTTTCCCATGAAAGACTTGCTCTCTGCCTTGGCGCACCACTCCAAGTGTCACCTCTTTAGAGAGGCCCTCCCTGACCACTTTATCCAAATATTTCTTTACATATTTATTTGTTGTATTGTCTCCCCTACGAAGTCCATGAAGGGGGATTGTCTGCTTGCTCTTCCCTGTAACACCTGCTTTTATTTAGCACAGTGTCTGGCATACCAAGTGTTCCTGAATATTAATAATTAATCATTTGCTGAAAACCAGATCTGAAAATATTGCTCAGAGTCAGGACAGAAAACGGTAGGGCTTTCAATGAGAAGTTGATAATCTGAGCATTAAACATCTTTGGTGAATTATTTTCATGCCAGGAGGTCAAAACAGACCTCTTACATATCAAATTGGTTTACACTGAAGTATAACTATAAAAATTCATATACAAAATTGGAGGAAAATTTAATTTAAATGAAAAATGGTGTGATTGGAAACCCACAATGTCTCAGCAGACAGAAAGGCTTAATGAAAAAATTTTTTAAAAAAGAAAGGCTTAGTGATAAAGATCAAGCATTTTACCATGCACTGACTGCACGACCTTGAGAATATTGCTTCACCTCCACAATGTCAGGTTGACAACAACATCTAACTCACAAGTTTATTATAAGAATTAAAAGAGGTAATGTGTCTGGAAGTAGCCAATACTACCTTGCTTTCATAGTTAACACTTGGTAAAAACATAACATTTTAACTAGGGTCACTGATGACACGAGAAGCAACCTTCTGGGAAGCTGAGTTTTCAAACACATTTAGGTAGTCACTCCGAGTTGTCCCCCAAATTCATTCTCCTCCTCTTCTTAAACAATAGAACTCTTAATAAAGACTGCATTTTCCAGCCTCTTTTGCAGCTGGGTAGACTAAGTTCTGGCCAGCGGAATGTGAGGGGAGATAATGTATGGAATTTCCAAGTAGTGCACCTCGATGGAAGCGATGTGCCTCCCTTCCCCTCCTCTCTGCCCATCAGCTGGAACGCAGGCACGGTGGTGTGCCATTCTGGGCCACAGAGAGGAGAGAGGCTCCCTCAGAATGGCAGAGAAACAGTGCGGGAAGGAGTCTGGCCTCCTAGCAGAGCTGTCATATCGTCTTTGACTTTTTCCTTATTTTATTTATTTATTTTTTCTTTTCTTTCTTTCTTTTTTTTTTTTTTTTTTTGAGACAGAGTCTCACTATGTTGCCCTTGGCAGAGTGCTGTGGTGTCACAGCTCACAGCAACCTCAAACTCTCAGGCTTAAGCGATTCTCTTGCCTCAGCCTCCCAAGTAGCTGGGACTACAGGCACTCGCCACAATGTCTGGCTTTTTTTTTTTTTTTTTTTTGCAGTTGTCGTTGTTGTTTAGCAGGCCCAGGCTGGGTTCCAACCCTCCTGTCTCAGTGTATGTGGCATCCTCACCACTGAGCTACAGGCGCTGAGCCTGACTTATTTCTTTAGACAAAGTGGTCTCACTCTGTCGCCCAAGCTGGACTGCAGTGGTGTCATCATAGTTCACTGTAGACTTGAACTCCTGGGCTGAAGCGATCCTCCTGCCTCAGGCTCCCAAGTACTAGGGTCTACAGGCATGCTCCACCACACTCAGCCAATCTTTTAAATTTTTTGTAGCAATAAAAGTCTTACTCTGTTGTCCAGGTTGGCCTCAAACTCTTGGCTTCAGGCTATCCTCCTGCCTCAGCCTCTTAAAGTGCTAGGATCACAAGCATGAACTACTTTGCCCCCAGTCATCTGTGGTTATATGTGAGAGCGAAGCAAACATCTGCTTTGTTGGAGCCTATTGTCATTGCTCTAATTTGGTCTTAAAGTCTCTCTATGGACGGAGAGTGACTATCAATCCCAGCCCTGCCTTGATGGGGACCTGAGGGAGTTGATTATGAATGGGAACAGCTCATCTCTCATAGGAAACTTCTGTCTCCTGGCCTAATACCTGCGTGTCTAACCTATGACCGGTTCCCCTCTCACAGAGCATCGGTTTATCCTGGCACACACCCTCGCAGCTCTTGTCCAGTTTATTTCTGCCAAGAGAGTCACTCCTTTCAACCTGTTAAATCTTAATCTATAGTTAAACTTCTGTGCACACTTAAGTTATGTTGATCAAAAAAAGGAAAAAAGTATATTTACTATGCTTTGAACTTCTCCCAAAAATAATTTAATCAATAATTTTTCAAAATTTTCTTAGCACACCTAAGATCCTCTTAAGGCACACCAGTTGAAGACCACTGGTCTAGGAGAACCCTGCCGGGCTGAGCGTCAGGCTTGGGTGTGTCAGTTAGGTAAGACCCAGAGGAGGCAGAGGGACGAAACACATGAAATAACACAGGCATCTTTCACTCATTGATCTGTGAGAGAAGAGGGGCCGGTGGGAAATCTGGAGAGAGTAAGGTGCTCACGCCACTCACTTCCAGCAAGAGAGAAAAAGAAGGACTTGTGGGCCTAAGTGTTTCCTGGGGTCTGGGGCATCACCCAAGGAAGATCCAGGGAGTTTGAGTTGGTAGGTCTAGAGCAGGCAGGTAGACCACTAGGCAGCCACGCTGTGACTAAGGGGGTGGGGGTCACTGCAGCATGCCTATACCGTCCATGGGGGATATAGGAGCTGCCGGGGTAAACCAAGAAGGTTATATCTAGCTGCCCTGGGGGGAGGTGGTTGTATAAGGGAGATATCTTGATCAAACACATGGAGGAACTGGGAGGAGAACTGAAAACTGTATCTAACATGACTGAGCCCTGCCTTTTTTTTTAGACAAAGTCTCATTATGTTGCTCTTGCTAGAGTGCTGGGGCATCACAGCTCACAGCAACCTCAAACTCTTGGGCTTAAGCAATTCTCTTGCCTCAGCCTCCCAAGTAGCTGGGACTACAAGTGTCCACTACAACACCCGACTATCTTTTGTTGCAGTTGTCATTGTTGTTTAGTTAGCCTGGACCAGGTTCGAACCCACCACCCTCAGTGTATGTGGCTGGTGCTGCAGCAAGCCCTGCTTTTGACATGAGATATTCAAGATGGAAGCTGAGGCAACAGGAAATTATAGGAATTCACTACAGAGCCATTATTATTTGGGAACTCTGTCACGTGCAGATAAATCTCTAACTGGAATAATAAATACCCATATTTGTTGGCCCTACCTCTGGAAATTATAACGTAGTAGAACTATAATAAAGCCTATAATAAAGAACTATAATAAACTATAATATCAGTATTTCTATGTGTTTCCCAGGTAACTGATGTTCAGATGGTTTGGGGAACTGTTGAGTTGCAGATGGATCAACAAAGCTCTGCCAGAATAGCTTTACTTGAATAATACAGAGGAACTAACCAGGCAAAGCTTGGGGTGAAAGACAGTCGAAGCAAAGAGAAAAGCCAGATTCAGTGAGAAACAACGTAGTGTAATGAAGAACCTCAAACCTCAACCTTAGCATTTCTAGAACATGAAACACACATGGGCTGGTCAAAGATACAGCTGGAAAGACAGCAGGTGATCTATACTACAGAGAGTCCTGGGGGTGAGTATGAAAACACTCAGACTTTATAACTGTGCAAAAACTATTTAGAAGTTTAAAAGAGAGGAGCGACCCAATTAGACTTTTTGTTTGTTTGTTTAAAAATGTAGCATCTTAGAACATAACTTCCCAAAATACTTTTCTTTACATACATTTTCCAGATGGGATCATGTCGTACGTACTATTTTTTGCGTGTCATCCTTGTGCAGGGGCCAGGCTAATCTTCTCTGTGTTGTTCTGATTTTTGTGTAGGTGCTGCTGAAGTGAGCGAACACCATACATACTGTTTTTAATGACAATGAGTATTCACCTACAACACTGTAAATGGCTAAATACCATCTCATTACGGATATATCATTTTGTTTTGAGTTGATGCCGTTGTGGCAGCTTCATTTTGTCTCAACATAAGTCAGCTGGAACTATCTGGACACCCTTCCTTGGGGTCCCAGTTATGGTTGGACACAAGAAAACAGTACGCAAAATTTGGCAGAGGCAAAGAAGCAGCCTTTTTTTTTTTTTTACTTCAAAGTATTACAGGGATGTAAATATTTTTGGTTACATGGATCACTCTTACAATCCTTGAGCCATGGTTTAAGTGTGCCCTTCTGTGCTCTGAAGATATTCTTGCCACTCGTACGATTTGAGGTTTATTCGCTGGCTCACCTTGTGGGTGTGAGCATCGGCCAGGCCTGTGATACCTCTGGCTCCTCGGGGTCACCTTCAGCTTCTACAAATCCACCCACATCTTCAGGGTTGCAGGTGGTAACAGATGCAGGCTCCAGTTTGCCCTTACAGGTTCCATGCCATCTCCATGGGTTCCCCACTATCTTTACAGCTTCCTGTCAATCTCAGCATCCCCCACTTCAGATACATTTTCCCTGCCCCACAGCTGGCCCTGCTGACTTCAGGTCCAGCATCAGACTCAGAAAAGCCACCACCTCACATAGACTGAGTTACCTGCTCCCACAGGTGCATTAGGACTAATCCCTAATAATGAGTCCCTTACTGGGTGTTGGTCATAGTACTGTCGCTTCTCTGATCAAACTGCTTGAATTCTAACACTGAGGGTTAGTTGGGTTCTCTGAGAAGCAGACACTGAGATACCGTGTTTCTCTGAAAATAAGACACTATCTTATATTTATTTTTTCTCAAGAAGCCCACTAGGGCTTATTTTCAGGGGATGTCTTCCTCTCTGTGCTGAAATGCATGACCCCTCACTAGGTCTTATTATCGGGGTAGGGCTTATATTTAACAAATGCATAGAAATCCTGCTAGGGCTTATTATTTGGGTAGGTCTTATTTTTGGGGAAACAGTATCAGGAGCAAAAAGAGTTTATTGGGAGTGACATCCATGAAAGATAACATGGCAAGGAGGCAGGATTGGCCAGAGAGAATCTCAGGTCTCTGTTTTTATTTATTTGTTTATTTGTTTGTTTATCTCCTGAAATTCCTTTTTACCAAGAGAACCTCAGATCTTGAAGCAGCCCTAACAAAGTATCAGCCAACCCAGTGGCAAGTTCTAGAGCAAGATCCAAAGGTATCCCACAGTGAACAAAAATCACCAGGCTCCTACTTTGCTCGGTCCTTGACTAAGGAGGGCTCCCTGAGAAGAGTTAATAGATGAGACGGATTGTGCACCCAGCCATACCACTGCAAAAGTGCCCAGTCTCATATGATCTCTGAAGCTAAGCCTGTTCCGGCCTAACTAGTACCTGGCTGGGAGATGAGGCAGATCTTGAAGACATAACAGGTGGAACCTGCCAGCTACCGGCACTCTTCACAGCCGAAGGGCAAGTTCCTTCTTTTTCCAAAATTTATTTTTATGGTTTTTTAATTTATTTTTGAGATGGGGTCTTACTCTGTTGCCTGGGCTAGAGTACAGTGGTATCATCGTTGCTCATTGCAACCTCAAACCCCTGGGCTCGAGCAATCCTCCTGCCTTAGCCTCCTACATAGCTGGGAGTACAGGTGTATGTGACCACCCTGCCAATTTTTCTATTTTTTGTAGAGATGGGGTCACACTATATTGTCCAGGCTGGAATGTAGTGGTACATTCATAGCTGGCTGCACCCTTAAACTCCTGAGCTCAAGAGATCTTCCTGCCTCAGGCTCCTGAATAGCTGAAACTACAGGTGCCCACCACACTCTTGTCACTCTGTCAAGTTTTTTATTTTTTCTGGAGATAGAGTCTGGTTATGTTGCCTAGGCTAGTCTTGAACGCCTGATCTCAAGTGACCCTCCCATCTGGGCCTCCCAAAGTGCTAGGATAACAGGTATGAGCCACCATGCCCAAACTCATTTTTAGGGATTTCTCTTCATTTCTCTTTCTTTTCTTTTCTCTTTCTTTCTTTCCTTCCTTCCTTCTTTCCTTCTTTCTTCCTTCTTTCTTTCTTTTCTTTCAACAGAGTCTCACTCTGTCACTCTGGGTAGAGTGCTATGGCATCATAGCTCACAGTAACCTCAAACTCTTGAGCTCAGAGATGGGCTGACTACAGGTGCCCATCACAGTGCCCAGCTAATTTTTCTATTTTTAGTAGAGACAAGGTCTCACTTTTACCCAGGCCAGTTGGGAACTCCTGAGCTCAGGCAATCCACTCCCCGTGGCCTCCAGAGTGCTAGGATTACAGGAATGAGCCACCACACCCTGCCAAGGACTTTTGATACATAAAATCAGACTGATCCTCAAGAGAGTCATGGTTTTAATTAGAATTTAATCAACGTTAAGGTTGAATGTTTTTATATGCTTTGGGACATTTATATTTCTTTTTAAGAATGTCTTGTTCATATTGTTGCCTATACAGTGTTCATCTGTTTCTAATTGACAGAGCTATTTGTATGTAAAAATTGTAATCCCTTGTCTGATATGCAGAATGCAAATAATTCTTCAGTTTGTCCTTTGCCTTTAAAAGTATTTTTTTTGGGGGGGGGGACAGAGTCTCACTATGTTGCCCTCAGTAGAGTGCTATGGCATCACAGCTCACAGCAACCTCCAACTCTTGGGTTTAAGTGATTCTCTTGCCTCCGTCTCCCGAGTAGCTGGGACTATAGGTGCCTGCCACAACACCTTGCTACTTTTTTTGGTTGCAGTTGTCATTGTTGTTTAACCGGCCTGGGGCCAGGCTCGAACTCAGCAGCTTTGGTGTATGTGTCTGACACCATACTCGCTGAGCTATGGGCACCAAGCCTGCCTTTAAATTTTTATAAAGTTAACACTATTAATATTTTCCTTCATGATTCCTCTTAGGAAAACCTCTGCATGTCAAGATTACACTAATAATCACTTATACTCTTTTTCTAAATAATTTGCTATTTATTTTATGAAGCAATCTGGAAAACTAATATTTAAATATATGGGGCCAGGTGTGGTGGCTGGCACACCTGGCATTCTAGCACTTTGGGAGGCCAAGGCAGGTGGATCTGAAATCACGAATTGGAGACTAGCCTGAGCCAGACTGAGAGCCTGTCTCTAAAAAAAATAGCTGGGCATTGTGGCAGGTGTCTGTAATCCCAGCTACCGGGAAGGTTGAGGCAATGGGACCACTTGAGCCCAAGAGTTTGAGGTTTCTCTGAGCTACGATGCCATGGCAACAAAGTGAGACTCTGTCTCAAAAAAAATAAAATATTTTTTATTTTATATAATTATACTATTAGACATATATGTATATATATGTTTTTGCACTTTCTTTTTTGTTCCCTTAAGCCATCTGTAGCAATATTCCAACAATTTATTTTATTTTTTGAACAATGTAATGGTTTATTAGGTACCTATTTACACACATAAAACATTTTTACATCTATCTTTTCAGTGCTTTATGTACAAGGAAAATCAATTCAATTTATAGACATACCAAATCACCATTTTATTTTGGTTTCATGATAAATGTTAACTGGTTAGCTAAGGCCCATCTTACTCATTTCTTAAAATATCCACTTTCCTTTCCTGCATCTCCACCTATATCCACATGTGGACAATTAAAGATGACCATAAATTCCTCAATACTTCTCCCATTCAGAGATGTGGTCTATATCTTCTCCTGTGGGGGCTCTGGATTATTATTGTGAAAGTGATGTCATACCAGTTTCCCAGGCTTTAATCGACTGACCCCCTGCCCTTCCTGTCTCTTCGGAAACTGTTCCTGTGGAGATGTGATGGCGAGAGCTACAACAGCCATCTTGTAACCACAAGTCAATAAACCAGAGCATTAAAAGGCAACATACTAAAGAATAGAAGGATAAAAGATCTTGAATTTTCAATAAATACTGCTGAGCTACTCAATAACTCTAGGATTGCCTACCACCAGACACATAGTGTGAAACAACGTCTTCATTGTTTAAGCCATTGTTAGTAATTCTGTAATTTGTAGCCAAAACCAAAGTAACTTGTGTATACTTATCTGTTGATTTCTCCTGTGTAGCTTGCAGCCTCCCGCTTTTGGTAACAGCACTCTGATATTCCTTTAGGGAATCAACACACACGTATGCCCACACTGAATTTGTTTCAAGTGGGATTGACTGTAATCTCTAGCTCTGGGGTCTGACCAGATATGGCTAATTAGAGTGTTGCATTTACCTGACCACAGTGGACAGACCAATGAGATTGATTTCTGAGACTCCTGACAGCACTGTTGGGAAAGAGAAGCTCTGTTTTCATTGGGGTTAAGAGTGAAACCAACACAGACGACAGCAGAGTTGAGAAATGAAAAGGCTAATTTCTGATAATATCATACAGCCTTTGGGACTCAACCTTTGGACTCTCCTTTTTGTGATATGAACCAATAAATTCCTATTATTTCATAAGCCAGTTGATAACTAAAAGAATACAGAGCAATATAGGCCAGAGTCCAGGCTCACAGATGAGGGGGGCCTAAGGCCTTAGCTAAAATAAAGCAGTTTGAGGAAGGAGATAGAGAAAGGATAAGAAGCAATAACTCTGCAGGGCACCTGCTATTATGTCTCTTTCACAGACAATAGAAGCAAAGGCACCCCTGGGTAAACTTATCTCTCAAGATTGTACAGCAGGAGATAATAAGGGCCCAGGTTCAAATTGAGGCCTAACAGGAGGCCAAAACTCAAGTAGTTTTATTAAACTGCACTGACTCGATATATGAAAAAAATGCTCACCATCCTTTTTTCTTTTTTGGGTAGAAGTCAGGCAAGGACTGAGCAAGACCTGACTGGGCCCCTTAGGAATACTGTGTGTGTGGGGGGGGGGGGGGGCGGCGGTTAAGGCCTTTCTTATACACCTCTGTGGTGAAGCTGAAGGGCATAAAATGTTGGGTGGGGGTGGGTGGCTGAAACCAGGGCATCAATCAATGTACAAGGCTGATCACAGGAACCAAGTTGTGGAAGCCAAAGCAGGGGGTCAGGAAGGCAAGAATGCCAAAGGATGTGAAGTAGTGAAGTGAACCAAAAGCAAGTCCAAGAATTTGCCCACACCGTCTTCTCTCCTCTGCAGTACTTTTTACTGTTCTCATGCTAACTTAAAAAAAACATGAAGGATTGATAGAAAGGGCATAGGAGAATAGGTGGCATCAAAATTAGTCTCTTCCTTGAAGCAAAGAGGCCAAGGCACTACCATGTAATTAAGCCCTAAGAATTACTATGTGTGCATAGATGGGTCTGTTTCCATTACTCCTAGCCTTACCTGGCCAGGGAATTGTTCTTTACTTGTCCATTCTATAAATGCTTATTGAGTAGAAGTAAAGTAGCACAATCATGAATTAAACATACTACTTGCCCTCAAAGACTGTAAATTCTTGTTAGGGCTAGAGAAAAGTCTCTAAATATAATATAAGGCCAAACATATGTCTCAAACTTTGAAAAGGGCAATTGGGAATCACAGATGAGTAAGGCAAGGAACTTGCCCTCAAGGAGTTATGATACCTTAAAAGGAGGGAAGCATGAACAAAAGTGGGAAATTATGAAACAACATATATACTGTGAAATCAGACTATACTAACATCAAGGGGCAGAAACAAGAGAGGCTAATTCTCCCAGCACTGAGGGTAGAGCAAGGATGGTAAGGTGGTCAGGAAAAGCTTCAAAAGAAGGCAACATGTAAGCCATATTAAGGGTGAATAGGGGACTGTCAAGCTGATGGTAATAAGGAAAGCACTCAAGACAGTAAAAGCACAGCGTCATGAAGTATCATTGTGATTTGAGGGAAACAATATGTAGTTCTGCCAGGCATGAAGGTGAGACGTGAGGGATGAACAAGGGAGTAAGTAAGACAGGAGAAGTAGACCGATATTCAATTATGGGGATAATAATTGATTAAGAATCTTGCGTAAGGGTGGAGCCTGTGGCTCAAAGGAGTAGGGCACATGCCCCATATACCAGAGAAAAAAGAAAAGAAAAAGAATAAAGAATCCTGGATAAAACCAACCTGCACCAATCCCCACAACCAACTCAGGTTTCCATTGGATCTCTGACCAGAAAAGTTTAGGTTAAACATCCATTTTATGCAAGACTCTGTTCTAGAATGGGTGAGACAGTACAAATATGAATAAGATCATTTATATCCTCACAGAACTTTATATTCTTGTGTGAAGTAGTGACATGTATA
Organism: Galagoides demidoff; assembly: GCA_963574575.1. NCBI lineage: Eukaryota > Metazoa > Chordata > Mammalia > Primates > Galagidae > Galagoides > Galagoides demidoff. The sequence goes on from CAUYQV010003617.1 coordinate 11,552, forward strand.
CCAACTCAAAGACAATATAGATCCTAAGTATAACTTAAGGAAAGTAAGGACAAAGTACCATAGTGCCTTAAGAGAAGAACAATTAACTATTATTATTTGGAAAATAAAACTTGGTGAAGGCTTCATGAAGGAAATGGCATCTAAAACTTGTCCTTGAAGGGTGGGAAAGGATGGAATGCTGAGGAACAAAGTTGAGGTGGAGGAGCGAGGAGTAGCAGAGACACAGAAGCATGGAAATGCAAGACATGGTGAGAAATGGAAAGAAGCCCAGTGTCGCCATGGGATGGACTGCACCTTGGGTGGGGAGTGGATGATGTGATCAGAGAAGTAGGCTGTGCTTATATATATGGACATATAAATAAGTTTAGAGTTTACTCTGTCAGTAATGGAAACCACCAAGTATGTGAGCACAGAGATTATTACCGAATTGTGTGCCTGAATCCTGCCACTCACTCCTGTCTTTGGGGATTCTAGCTAAAGAAAATTCATACCAAAGAAACAAATATTGATTTTGTAATCAATAAATACTCAACATCTCCTTATTGCTGTGTTGAAATTTTCTGCTAGTCCATTTGCTAGAAACCCCATTTTAAACTTCAATGATTCACTGACTCTACAACAGCCAGATCCATCAAACAGGTCCAGCTGACTTACCCACTTAGGTTCAGGTGGAGACACAGAACAGGAAGTGGGCCCAGAGTAGTCACCTCCCTCAAAGAGGCAGACACTGCCCAGGTGAGCTGACAGAGCATAGGAAACCCACAAGAGGGCCCCTGGTCCACAGGATAAAAAGAGAGGGATGAATTTAGGCAAGGTCACTTGATCTGTAAGTAAACTGTATGTGTGCTTGATCTGTAAGTAAAAAGAATGTCCTCTGACTCATCAAAATAGCCATTCCTCCATCAGGTAAGAACTAGCAAAGGCAGTACTAGAGGATTAGGTACATCCCCTTTCCTTTGAGCTGAGGCAGAGTAGAAAAAAGATGAAGAAATGGCAGAAATGTCCCCTCCTCCTTCAAGACTGACTGAACTACAGAAAATGCATAGAAGGAGGAAGCATCACTTGGAGGGGAGGCATCCGTGAGATGGTTCCTGGTAGAGCTGATGGCATTTGACAATTGGTTGTGGAGAGAAAGAGTAGGTAAGAGATGAAGGCACTATCCTAGATGACGGTAAGGATGGCGGTGCCTATAAACAGAAGAAGCTGGAGGAGAACTATCCAGAGGCAGAGAAATGCCAGTGGGAATTCCTCTGGGATGTAAACATGGCAATAAGTCAGTCATAAAAGTGAAGTGAATTGAAGAAATTGTACCAAAAATGCTTTTATGCAAGTGAAAGAAACTTAAATTTCATAGCCATTTATAGGATCACATAACTGGGAAATTCTAGGCATCCATGGAGATAGAGTCTGCTCCAGGGTTCAAACAGTATCACTAGGAATTAGTTACTACATACTCTGACAAAGTACACACAGTGTCCAGTGATAGAGCTGTTACTAAAATTTACATCTCCAGACCGGGCACAGTACCCTATACCCTATCACTCTAGGAGGCTGAGATGGGTGGATCGCTTGAACTCAGGAGTTCAAGATCTGCCTGAGCAAGAGTGAGACCTTGTCTCTACTAAAAATAGAAAAATTAACCTGGCATTGTGGAGGGTGCCCAGAGTCCCAACTACTTGGAAGGCTGAAACAAGAGGATCTCTTGAACCCAAGAGTTTGAAGTTTCTATGAGTTATGATGCCATGGCACTCTACCGAGGGTGACAAAGTAAGACTCTGTCTCAAAAAAAAAAAAAAAAACCAACTTCACACTTCTCTTGTCTCCTAGGTCAAATTCTATTTCATTATTCCATCCTACATCAGCCGGATACTTTTTCTAGTAGAAAACTGTCCAACCAGATCATTCTAATATTTGTTAGAAGTATCTACATAGTAGAGGCTAGGTGTGGTTAAAATAGGGTTAACTATGAATGGCTATGATCACTGCTAGAAACATTTGAAAAAAAAAAATCCAGATTTGTTTAGTTGATTAAACTAAGCCTGTCCTTGATTTTGTTGTTGTTGTCGTTTACTGTTTCATGGATTTCTTTCATTCATCCCAGACTCCCCAAACTCAATCCTTTTCTGCAAATGATCCCACAGGTCAGAGACTGCTGGGATTGAACATCCATAGATGGAAAAATAGTCACTGCCATTGGTAATCAAGAGCCCCTGTTGAAAGAGCTAAATGTCTAACTAGGAAACTGTCACAGTGGTAAAAAGAAAGCAGGGAGAAATTTCATTAGAGGACATGAATCAAATAAAATAGAAGAGTATTTTATTCAGGCCTGTTAAAATAGGCAATTAAAAACAATACAGTGGTCCCTGCAGAGAACAACTGAGTAGCTCTTCGCTTAGATAGGCAGAGCACAGTGCACTTGTGTGGCACCTTTCAGACAGGCCCTTCTGAGGAGCTTGCAGCATGCCACCAGCGTCATCAAGTACATCAGCCCTCATGAGTCAAAGTAGCACTAGGACTGTGAGTCCCACCTCATATGATGCCTGAGAAAGTAAGTCTGGCAAAAAAGTTTCATATTTAAAAATGAGTTAAGCTGAAGTACCTGAACTGTTTGTTTTTCCAGCCTTCATATGATCAATAGGATTTTGAGGTGTATAATTATTTAATAGCTATTACATGAAAAAGTGGAGTAAGACTTGTGGTATGGAAAGATAGAAAGATACTGCCAGGTAAAAGGCTACTACCAAAGCTCTCAGATAGCAATTAGGAGGGTGAAGACTTATTTACCACCACCACACTAGTCATTGATTCAGCAAGGCATCATTCAATAAACATTTCTTGGATATATACTTTGTCCCTGACAAAGTATTCAGTATTTCAGGGATATAGCTGGACCTAAAACATAGAGAAAGTAGTTGGTTATCTTATGTAGCACTGATTCTGCCTGGTCTGAAAGCATGAATATCCATCCCCAGGACTGATACCATTTAGGTTCAGGGATGTGCTTTTATGCATCTCGTTCCCTATGTTTTTTAAACAAAAGTGACCGTGTCCAAGTACCATAAAGGTTTGACTGTTGTACCACCACTGACATCAGAGAGAGACTGTGCTTTAGAATGTGGGGAGGATTTGAGTGGTGAAAATGCTTACAGGAAAAGGCAAATTAGTTTAACTGTCAAACCTTCTGATATAATACGAATTCAATAGATTGTTGAACAAGGAAGTATCCTTTCCCATTCACTGGCTTCGCATTGAATTGAATTTCATGGTACTACAGAGTTCTGGAGATAACCACAAATGTAGCACATAGTACTTATAACAGTTGCACATAACAATGGAAAATTTTCTAAAATTAAATATTTTCTATTCCTCTTAATTTGTATACCAAAAGTTTCAGACATTACATGTGTCAAGTGTGATATTTACTACCTCATCAACTAGATGGACATTGAAAGCTGTAACAGCTAAATTGAAGATAGTCTTCTATTTACAAAAACTTTAATAGGCTAGGTGTAGCAGCTCATGCCAGTAATCCCAGTACTTTGAGAGGCTGAAGTGGGGGGATCATTTGAGGTCAAGAGTTTGAGACCAGCTTGGGCAACATAGCTAGACCCCATCTCCACAAAAAAACTAAAACAATAGCCAGATGTGGTGGCATGCACCTGTAGTCCTAGCTACTTGGGAGGCTGAAGTGAGCTCAGTAGTATGAGGTTATAGGGAGTTATGATCATGCCACTGCATTCCAGCCTGGGTGACAAAGTGAAACCATTTTTCCAAAAAAAGAAATTAATATATTTGAATAAATGTTATCTATAGAATACACTTGAAGTAAATAAAAGTGCTAATTTGAAATTGTTGTTGTTGTTGTTGTTGTTGTTGTTGTTGTTGTTGAGACGGAGCCTCAAGCTATCCCCCTGGGTAGAGTGCCATGGCATCACAACTCATAGCAACCTCCAACTCCTGGGCTCAAGCGAGTCTCCTGCCTCTGCCTCCCAAGTAGCTGGGACCACAGGTGCCCGCCACAATGTCCGGCCATTTTTTGGTTGCAGCCATCATTGTTGTTTGGCGGGCCCGGGCTGGGGATTCGAACCAGCCACCTTAGGTGTATGTGGCTGGCGCCTTAGCCGATTGAGCCACAGGCGCCGAGCCG